>JASANB010002026.1:0-139490 GCA_030248155.1 Sabatieria punctata | reverse complement strand
CAAGGACTTTAGTAGTGACTCGCCTCCCAGTACTAACAAACTGGCTCAGAAATCACTAATTTTTAGCCTAACATTGGCTTGAAAAGCCTTTGGGAAAACACCGAAATCGGTGTTTTTGGAAGCTTTTTTGTCATTTTTTGCTTGTCTTTAGCTCTAAAACGCTATTTGGCATCTTAAAATAGCATACATGTAACAGCTACGGGCCGACCTGGGGGGAGGGGGGTTTTCCTCAGGTGGGGGGTCGAGGGAGGGGGTTTCGCCCAGGTGGGGGTCCCAAATTTCAAAAAGCTCCAAAACGCCTAGAAATGCGTTTTTAGCACGTTTTTCTCAGTAAGGACGCTAAAAATCGCTATTTTAAGCTGCCAAATAGCGTTTTAAAGCTAAAAACAAGCAAAAAATGATAAAAAGAGCTTCCAAAAACACCGATTTTTCTTAAATATCAGCAGTGGAAACGCCAAATTCGGTTTCCAAAGGCTTTTCAAGTGAATTTTAGGCTAAAAATTAGTGATTTCTGACCCAGTTTGTTAATACTGGAGCCACCACTAGTACTTGTATTTTTTGGTCAGGGGAGGGGTCCCTTAACCTGTCTCGGGGGGTGGGGGGTGATGGGGGGGTTGGCCTTTCCAGCAGGGGGGTAACCCCCCAAACCCCCCCCCCCCTAGTACATGTATGTAAAATAGTGATTTTAGCGTTCTTACTGAAAAGAACGTGCTAAAAACGCATTTCCAGACGTTTTGGAGTTTGTTGAAATTTGGGTCCCCCCTCTGGGCGAAACCCCCTTCGATCGACCCCCACCTGAGGAAACCCCCTCCTCATCCCCCAGGTGGATCTTACCAGTAATCATGCCTAAATGGGCTACCCACAGCTGGAAACAACGAACTATGGTCGGTCACCATAGAGAACAAAATTAGGGACATCTTTCCTGGCCCAACAAGCACTGTTAGCGGCTCCAGTACTAACAGACTGGCTTAGAAATCACTAACTGTGTTAACTTAAAATTCGTTTAGACGACTTTGGTAAAGCAACTTGGTGTTTTTGCTGCTGATTAATTAGGCAACTCGGTGTTTTTAGAGGTCTTTTCCTTCATTTTTTGCTTGTTTTTAGCTCCAAAACGCTATTTGACAGCTCAAACTAGCGATTTTTAGACTGATTATTACATAAAACGTACTAAAAACGCATTCTCAGCCATTTTGGAGCTCCTTGAAATTTCGAATCCCATCCCCGGGGAAATCCACGTGACCCCATTTTGACGAAAAACCTGGCCGATCCAGATGTGTTACACGTTTGCCAGTACTTATTACCTCATTTCAGCAGCATGCACGTTTTTCCGATGCTTCAGATAATCCCGTAGACCTTTGAATTCCTTTGAACATCTCGTACAAACGCAAACTTTGTGTTCAGATCCCAAATGCGCGGACAGCTGAGCTCGGCTGGCAAAGGTACTACAGCACCGATAGCACCTAAACGCTTGCGAATGTATGACTATAACATACATGTAACATGTAACAGGGAGTACGGGTGTCTGCCACCATACGATTTAGGCCAGACCTCCCAAGATGATTTTCGGACCCCTCCGATTTTTCTGGATATAGATTTTTAGCAAAGCGAATTTTGACGATTTTTAGCCAAAATAGCGATTTTTGAACGTTTTTTAGTGCCCAATCCGTCCCTAGAATTTGCGCTCAGATCACCAACCACCTCGCCCATTGCTGGATGACCTGTTACATACATGTACGGGATGGGATGTATGGGTACAACACTCAAAGGCTAAATAGAGTTTTCAACCATATACAGGGTGTGCCAAAAAAAACAACCCAGCAGATTTTTTGCTGTAGCAACCGCAAATCGCAACCGATTTGAATGAATCCTTTTTTAAATGAAAGATAAATAAATTCTTGAAAGAGTGATGTAACGTTTATTAAGATAGCCTGTTTCGTTCCTGAGATATTTGAACTCAAAGTCAAAACAGAGGTTTTGCCAGTGAACAAGAGTGATAAACACAACCCAGCAGATTTTTTACTTTTGCAACCATGAATCTTAACCGATTTGAATGAATCCTTTTTTGAATGAAAGATTAGTAAATTCTTCAAAGATTGGTGCAATTTTTATTGAGATTCACGGCTTAGTTCTTGAGATATTGGCCCTCAAAGTCGAAACAGATTTTGGCAAAGAACGAGAGCGATTCGGTTGCACTTCATAAGAAAGCAGATTCCTACTGCTGGGGCTAATGACACTTTACTGTTGAAGTGAACCGAGTTTGTGTGTCACCAGTAACGCCTTGAATAGCCCTCAGCAGTAGCAGGAATCCGTTTTATTACGAAGTGAAACGTAATAATAAAAAATCCCTCTTGTTCACTGCCAAAATCACTGTTTTGATTTTGAGAGTGAATATCTCAGGAACTAAGCAGAGTACATTAATAAACGTTACATCAATCTTTCAAGAATTTATTTATCTTTCATTTAAAAAAGGATTCATTCAAATCGGTTGAGATTTGCGGTTGTTACAGCGAAAAATCTGCTGGGTTGTTTTTTTTTGGCACACCCTGTATATGTAACAGGTTCGGGCCTGCAAAGGAGGAGGAGGAGGAGGGGCGTTTTCGCCGGGTGGGAGGTCGAGGGGGGTTTTGTCCAGAGGGGGTCCAAAATAAAAAACTCAAAAAGAAATGCGAAAAAAGAAAGCACGTTTTAAACGGTTTTCTAGTCTCACTGCTCAATGGATTACTCACGATTTTCAATAAAGGTTTTTCGTTCTGGCTGCCAAACCTCCCACTGAATGACACAAAGCCCTTACTGGGCAGAGTGCATCAAAGCTTTTAGTGGATGGGAATATGTAGGCAAAATTCACATCATACATGTCGTTGGGGTAAAGGGGGGTGGTCTCTCCAAGCCCGACCTACCCCCCTCAGCCGGCCGCTACCCCCTCAAAAATTTTTTGGAAGAATTTTGTATAGCCCTGGATTTGGTGTACACGAGCTCACAATAGCTTATTTTAGCCTATTTTAATGAAAAATAAGCCCAAAAACCTTGATTTTAGCCCAAAATCGGACTTTTTGGCTTACCACCCCCTCAGGAATTGAAAATTCTACCCCCCTCAGCCGAAATGCTAGCCCATGTCTGGTTTCAACCTAGCTTATAAAACTTCAGTCATTCGAAAACCTATAAACATTCGGTCCTCTCTTCTATTTACCTCACCTACCTGTGTCTGGGTTGGGCAAATGTAGACCTGTTTAGGCGCAGGCGATGCTGATAATAAGACGAATAGCTAGCGAAAGTTTTCTTGCACACCGGGCAGCCTCTAACCAAGCCCATGCGATGCATTCGTACATGATCTAAGAACGTTCTCTTTGAGTACATTCCCTTTCCACAATGTGGACAATGGTATGAGGGCTTGAGCGATCCAATCTTGTGCACTTTCTTCACATGCTTCAACATCATCAGCATGCGCTGGTAGCTCTGTCCGCAGAAGCTGCAGTCGAATCGTCTGTTTAAGCCCAACCGATGTACCCAAGTGATGTGGTAGCGCAGGCCGGCGGTCGAGGCGAACGCTTTGCCGCATTTGTTGCAACTGATAAAGTCCTGACTGTTATTCTTGTGCGCCTTCAAATGCGCCAACAGCTTTGGTCGCGTGTCGTAGGCCCTACCACACTTGTGACAAACGTGCGACACCTGCAGTTCGTGCGTCTTCACTCGGTGAGTGAGCAAGTGGTCCTCCGGGTAGAGTTTGCCGCAGTCCGGACACGCCACGCGAGGATGCGTTCGACTCAGAATCGATCGCGATTTGCCTTTCTTGCAGTTTGCAGAGACCGGAGATTGTACAGGAACGCTGAGCAATGGAGTGGCGTTATCGCGCAGAAACTGGCCCAAATCAGCAGACGTCAAGTTAGGAAGGTGCAGAATGGGTTTGGTAGTAGATGTGTGTCCGTTTAGAAGGACTATGTGAGATGCACTGAAACCTTCGATTTGATGGATGAAGCAATCTTTCTTTCTGTGTTTGTTTAGGTACCGGTGCTGCTGCCTGTTAATACTATGTTTCTCACCTACCTGTCAGCCTTTTTATCTGCTAGCTCGCCATCTTCATGCTTTGAAATAGCTTCCAAAGACCAGTCACCACCACTACCAGCAGTGCTACTACTGGGGTAGCTGGCGCCAATCTCGTCTGGTTCCTCCAATTTAACCGTTGCCGCCAACATAATAATAGCTATTCTGCAAGGAATAGCTACGTTATTCGTGTAACTAACTAACCACTGGCATAACCAATTTACTTCCTCTTCTATGTAGTATTCTTTTAATGGTTTCGCTTCGTTTCCTTTGATAGCTCTTTATTTATTTTCTTTATTTATCCTCCTCACACTCAATTTCCTTTTCCTCCCCGTTCTACCAGGGGTTCATCAGGGTTCTTTCTACCTGATCTGAGTGACTGAACAAAAATAGAAAAGCAAGAGGATTATTTTATTGCGGAACACGAAAGTCGTGTGCGCGGTTACCACATCAAGGCTTGGACGCTTAAGCAGATTTTCTATGTAATCCGACATCCGCCGAATTCGGGAATGCCTACATAGACAACGTAACGTACACACAAGCTTGACGACATAGATGCCTAAACTTAGGTGTACTAAAACTCTGGCTGGCTTCTTAGGCACAGATTTAAACCCAAACGTGGGTCATGAAACGGTGCCCCTACTACAGTTTCAACTTAACTGCCTGTGCCATCCATGTACGTTGCCAGTGATAATTGTGTCTGACTGTACAAGCAAGAAAGCTAATGTTTTCAAGGTTTAAAGACCGCCTACCTATACTGTGAAACTGGAGGCATAAGTGAAAACCGGAAAGCTTCGCGCCGCAAAAGGTCATACTTTGCCCTCATAATGATCACTGTAGAAGTGTGAGGCCGTACCATTTTGACAAAGTCCACCGAAACCGAAGGGACACATAGGCTTTGGACTAATCTGGGCAGAGCCCACTTTCCCAGGCAGGTGCGAGTGCCTGCTACTGTAGTGCAGCAAGCCAGCCCGAAATTGGGATTTTTGCGGCCAGTTTGAAATCACCTTGACATTCAGGTCTATTAACAGTCTAGCTAGAAACGAAGAAAACCATTCATGACCGGCTGAGCTTACAGAGCGAACATTTCGTTCTTCTAATACTGTGGTAGAAAGGCAGTTAAAGTATAGGGTTTCTCTGCGTATCACAGGGTATGACGGATTTAAAATTATAAATAACTGCTATTTGAATGTTTTCCTGTCTGCTAATACTATGCACTGACTTACCAACTAAACTACCCATACCCACCACGTACATCTGCTCTAAAACAAAAGCGTCCACATGGTTCCTCGAATTTCGGAAATTTGCGAATTTTGCCGTGATTTCCGAATTTCCAATATTTTCCGAACCGAATTGCCACAAAACTGCAATTTTTGGAAACTTTTGCTTCTAAAAGCGTAAATAGGGTTCTAGAAGCCCTTAATATGGTTATAGAATATCTGGTTAGGGTTTCAAAAACTCTAATTGGGATTTAAAACCCTAATTTGGGTTCCAAATAATCTATTTAGCTGTATTATTATGTCAAACAAATTGGTTTTTTGCTTGTTTTAAAGCAAAAAGGGTTTTAAGGGGCAATTACGTAATCTGGATTTTAACCCAATTTTTTTCATTAAAACCAAAGGTCACTGAAACCTATTTTAGACAAAAAAGATCGCTTAAATCCCTTTTGGCATAGTGCTGAAACGCTACTTGAAACCTAACACCCAACCGAAAATCCAGCTGCATGTACGTTCTAAAGCATTTCATCAAATGATATATAGTATTAGAACTGGTTTACCAGACTTATTGAAAAAAACACTTTTGTAATCGCATTTTTAGCAATAATAACGATTTCCCAACATTTCCGATTTTCCCATTTTTGATTTCCCAACATTTCCGAAAGTTGGACTTCCCAATTTCCAAAATTTGCGAATTCGAGATGCCTTGCCTGTCATCACCGTCAGGGCAAGCCAAACTTCGGCGCTCGCCTTGTTTCTAATTGAGTGATAACCGCACACACATTTTCGGCCATCAAAAACCTTGTAAAATAGAAAAGACGGCGATGGAGATGAGAGGTGATGCCGTCACGTCACCTCACTCTGGCTCAAGTCATCCATCCATTATCTGCCAAACTCCCCAGATCGGGGACCGCTCCAGACTATTTTCCCTCCATCACTGAAACCCATTCGATTTTTCGGGGATGCATTTTTTGGGCCAATGTTAAGGAAAAAATATTTTTTTATCATAATCAACTAACTACGTTGTTTCAACTTTCAACTTTATCAACACGAAAATAAGGTTGTTAGAATAAACAGGCCAACCAATCACTTGGCCGGACAGAAGGAGGTAGGCAGGGCTGTTTGTTGACCGGCTACTCACCCACCCCACCACAAGCGTGTGTTTAAAGATAATCCAGTTACATAACGGCTCCGCAAATAATTACCCCACTTTATAGAGAAAGCAAACCTTGTTTAAGATGCATTTTGCGAGAAAGTCAGCTTTGGTGCCGAAGAGAGGGGGCAAGCAGGGCCATCTCACGGATCTGGCTGATATTTATATCTATTAAAATAGAGCACAGTCGAAGACCAACGGTGCATGCCCGGCCACCAGCAACCCCCTAGAACCGGAGCTACACCCTCTCAAAGTTGGGTCGGCAGCAATTTTCGGGCTCATTTTAATAGCTCTGACACCCTCCATTCAAACGATCACCCTTCATTCGTTTCTTAAGCTAGGATCTCGACTCGCATATGGTTTTGTAGCTGGTCCAATGGCCTTTCATTTTCTGGTACTCCGGTTTCCAGATCGTAGCTGGTTACCGAAATATTCGCCGAAAACTGCGAAATTTCCACAAAATGCCACTCCGTTTTTTTTTTCGAAAAATCTTTATAACTTTTTGTGCAAAGGCCCTGCCAAGCTAATGTTTTAACAAACGTTAGGCATGAGTTGGCCAAACAAAATGAGCGCCCCAAAGTGTGCGGTTAGGGGGGGGGGAGGGGGGGGGGTGTTTTGGCCTCTCAAAGGTGTTCGAAAAAAATTTTTTCTGCAAAGCTTGGTTGTTAGCATACTGTTATATGCAGTTTTGTGTGCTGAGTTCGAAAATGCATTCAGTTTAGCTAGATTCGCTCTGGATCGGGAGAAATTGGCGTCCAAAGTTGAGACCAACCCTTTTTCTTGACTGGCACTACTCGCTAGTATGACCATTAACCGCGGTGCAATGCAGTTTTTCTTACGTAGTTTTTGCTACTGATTCCGAAAATAACTTTATTTTTGCTCTACGTTGCCTACTTTTGAAGATATCGGCATTTTTATGATTTGGGAACAAAACGGCTGCACTTGCTATAACATGCTCGTTTGAAAGGTGGCTCAATTCAGTCGCATCTAGAGTACAGAGCCATAAAAATTTATATCACCTAATGCAGTTTTTGCCGCTGATTACGAAAATGACATCTGTTTTTCAATCTGACTGCTCCTGAGCTACTTATGTAACTTTTATGCCCTGGTACTCAGACAATAAGTTATCTGTCAAATCTGGACATAATATGGTATCTATCTGGTGCAGTTTTCTCCGCTGATTCAGAATATTATCATATTTTTGCGCTACGGTCACTCTGTCGCAAGTTATGGACCTCCAAAGTTTCATTAAGAAACATGCCGTGAGAAGCCGTAATCCAAAAATAAATGTTCAGCATTCATGCATTTCTGAAATGAACCTTTTGTCAGTCAATAGTGTACCCGACCTATTTTGACCCGCTGAGTTCAAAAATGGCGTTTGTTTTTCTCTACTGCTGTTCAATTTTGAGATATTACTGATCAAACAAAATTTGCATTAATATTCATATATCTCCAAAACGAGTAACTATAGATTAAAACAAACGCCATTTTTGAACTCAGCGGGTCAAAATAGGTCGGGTACACTATTGACTGACAAAAGGTTCATTTCAGAAATGCATGAATGCTGAACATTTATTTTTGGATTACGGCTTCTCACGGCATGTTTCTTAATGAAACTTTGGAGGTCCATAACTTGCGACAGAGTGACCGTAGCGCAAAAATATGATAATATTCTGAATCAGCGGAGAAAACTGCACCAGATAGATACCATATTATGTCCAGATTTGACAGATAACTTATTGTCTGAGTACCAGGGCATAAAAGTTACATAAGTAGCTCAGGAGCAGTCAGATTGAAAAACAGATGTCATTTTCGTAATCAGCGGCAAAAACTGCATTAGGTGATATAAATTTTTATGGCTCTGTACTCTAGATGCGACTGAATTGAGCCACCTTTCAAACGAGCATGTTATAGCAAGTGCAGCCGTTTTGTTCCCAAATCATAAAAATGCCGATATCTTCAAAAGTAGGCAACGTAGAGCAAAAATAAAGTTATTTTCGGAATCAGTAGCAAAAACTACGTAAGAAAAACTGCATTGCACCGCGGTTAATGGTCATACTAGCGAGTAGTGCCAGTCAAGAAAAAGGGTTGGTCTCAACTTTGGATGCCAATTTCTCCCGATCCAGAGCGAATCTAGCTAAACTGAATGCATTTTCGAACTCAGCACACAAAACTGCATATAACAGTATGCTAACAACTAAGCTTTGCAGAAAAAAATTTTTTTCGAACACCTTTGAGAGGCCAAAACACCCCCCCCTCCCCCCCCCTAACCGCACACTTTGGGGCGCTCATTTTGTTTGGCCAACTCATGCCTAACTTTTGTTAAAACATTAGCTTGGCAGGGCCTTTGCACAAAAAGTTATAAAGATTTTTCGAAAAAAAACGGAGTGGCATTTTGTGGAAATTTCGCAGTTTTCGGCGAATATTTCGGTAACCAGCTACGATCTGGAAACCGGAGTACCAGAAAATGAAAGGCCATTGGACCAGCTACAAAACCATATGCGAGTCGAGATCCTAGCTTAAGAAACGAATGAAGGGTGATCGTTTGAATGGAGGGTGTCAGAGCTATTAAAATGAGCCCGAAAATTGCTGCCGACCCAACTTTGAGGGGGTGTAGCTCCGGTTCTAGGGGGTTGCTGGTGGCCGGGCATGCACCGTTGGTCTTCGACTGTGCTCTATTTTAATAGATATAAATATCAGCCAGATCCGTGAGATGGCCCTGCTTGCCCCCTCACGCCCAAACCCCCCACACACACAACACAATATCCAAAACACCCGAACACCGGCACATTATCATCCCCCCCCCCCATAACACCGGACCCCACAAACACCAAAACCCCACAGAAAAACCCATCAGAACCCACGCAACAAAAATAACCCCACCCACCACCCCAAACAACATATAATAACGGCCCCACCAAACCCGGGGCAGACCCAACCCGCCCACCAATAGTAAGTCCCACCCCCCAAAGTAATCAAATAAATGATTCCTTGAGAGCAGATTTAAGGAACGTATATACCTGGGCTACCGAAATGCAGCTGGCTGTAGCCCTTCAAAAGTGTTCAGTTCTGCATTTGGGTTACGGTAATGCTGAAACAGAGTACCATTTGGATAATGTATTGATTCCTGCTGTACGCAACATAGTCGACCTTGGAGTTACAATTTCAAATGATCTAAAGTTTTCATTGCACTGCCAAAGGATTGCAGCAAAAGGATTTCAGATGATAAATTTGATCTATAAAACTTTTCAATCGCGTGACCGTTGGTTCTTGTTGCGTCTTTACCAATCATTTGTACGTTCCAAATTAGAGTATGCAACTGAGGTTTGGAATCCCTGTTTTTTGAAAGATATTGATCTTGTGGAGAGAGTGCAGCGTCTGTTTACCCGTCGTTTGCCTGGGTTGCAATTTCTGACTTATCCAGAACGTTTAAGAGCCGGTTTTTCTAAGTATCGACTCTTCCCGGACAAATCTCAACTTTTTGTCTCCGATTTGGCTAAAATTTTGTATTTTGGTTTAATATGACCTAAAAAGCCATTTTATCACCTTCCCGGCCATTTTTGAGAGGGTCACTTTTTCGACCCAACCTCAGCTTTCGGCCTATAACTCGGAAACGAATCAACGTAGAAAGTTCGGGATTGCATATTTAGAATCAGAAGAGCGTTATCTTTCAAACGATACCCTACTCGAGCAGATTTTTGACAAAAATTTTTTTTCGAATCCTTTCCGGGCCCGATTTGACCCCCCTACAACCCCCATTCCGATAATTTTATTTCATGGAAATGTAGCGCTATCTATTCGCTTTCGAACGCACAAAAAAAATCGAGAAAAAAAATGGGGGGCAAATTGAGTTTTTGGGCCTTGAAAGTTGAAAATCCGTGAAATTTTATATAAATTTGCCTTTCAGCATGCATACACTGCAGAGAACAGAACATGGGTATATTGTGGACCGAAGTCCAAGATTTCTGTCATACATATTACACAGTATCTCTTGCATACATTGCACAATTCTGGACTTGCTTAATGCTTTCTGACGTGAATTAGCTTGCTTCTTGGTGTCGTTAAAAGTCAGACTCTGATTCGCTCCAGCTTTACCCCTTATCCCTATGTAAGTTGAAAATCGAACTTTTGTGTAGCCTGCCTGGGCGGTTGCCACTGCCTGACCATCTTGAAAGTTCATTTTTGGGGCGGACGTAGTGTAGGTGCGAATCTCGCCTAGAAACAAGTGACAAATTTACGAGCCGGTTTTTCTAAGGATCGACTCATCCCGGACAAATCTCAACTTTTTTGTATCCGATTTGACTAAAATTTTGTATTTTGGTTTAATTTGACCTAAAAGACATTTTTGTCACCTTCCCAGCCATTTTTGAGAGGGTCACTTTTTCGATCCAACCTCAGCTTTCGGCTTATAACTCGGGAACGAATCAACTTAGAAAGTTGGGGATTGCATGTTTAGAATCACAAGAGCGTCCTATTTCAAACGATACCCTAGTCGATCAGATTTCTGACAAAATTTTTTTCCTAATCCCTTCCGGACCCGATTTGACCCCGCAGTTCCAGCTACTAATCAGGGCACAACGCAAATTTGACTTGTGACTTCATTATCTTTTAATGTAAGCCATAAGCCATGTCACTCGCATCAGAAACCGTTAAGCAAGTCCAGAATTGTGCAATGTATGCAAGAGATACTGTGTAATATGTATGACAGAAATCTTGGAGATCGGTCCACAATTGACTATGTTCTGCTCTTTGCAGTGTATGCCAGCTGAAAGGCAAATTTATATAAAATATCACAAAAATATCACCAATATCACAAATATTTATAATTTATTTACGGATTTTCAACTTTCAAGGCCCAAAAACTCAATTTGCCCCCCATTTTTTTTCTCGATTTTTTTTGTGCGTTCGAAAGCGAATAGATAGCGCTACATTTCCATGAAATAAAATTATCGGAATGGGGGTTGTAGGGGGGTCAAATCGGGCCCGGAAAGGATTCGAAAAAAAATTTTTGTCAAAAATCTGCTCGAGTAGGGTATCGTTTGAAAGATAACGCTCTTCTGATTCTAAATATGCAATCCCGAACTTTCTACGTTGATTCGTTTCCGAGTTATAGGCCGAAAGCTGAGGTTGGGTCGAAAAAGTGACCCTCTCAAAAATGGCCGGGAAGGTGATAAAATGTCTTTTTAGGTCAAACTAAACCAAAATACAAAATTTTAGCCAAATCGGAGACAAAAAGTTGAGATTTGTCCGGAGGCTAAGGAGCAAAAGTCGATTCCTAGAAAAACTGGCTCTTAAAAACACTAAATATAAAATCCTTAGAAGAACGACGCATACAACGTGACCTAATAATGGTTTACAAAATCATCAATGGTTTGGTGGATGTGCCGGTGGAGAGCTTTTTTCAGTTTGCACCTGTGGTGGGAACTAGAGGGCATAATTTAAAGTTGTATTGTATATACACGTTTGGATTTAGCTAAGAGCTTTTTTTCTAATAGAGTTGTAACTATTTGGAATGCATTGCCTACGGAAGTTGTCAATATACGCACACTCAATGTTTTCGTATAAAGATATCTGAGTTAAAATTCGATAAGTACATAAAGGGTAGGGCTTTGTAGCCGGACGAACGGCCCAGCCCACCCATCGTCCTGACTGATCTTTATTTTGGTTTACTGGACGTAGTAAACTTTACTTACTTACTTACTTACTAGGTTCAGGCTTAGGCTTAGGCTTAGGTTCAGGCTTAGGCTTAGGAGTCAACTGAATACGGTAGATAAAATTGAAATTTTTGTTAGGGACCCCTAATAGTCAGTTTTGCCACCGCTGTAGCAACTGCAAATCTCAACGGATTTGAGTGAATCCTTTTTTAAATGAAAGATCAATAAATTCTTAAAAGATTGCTGAAATTTTCATTACTGTGCTCTGCTTAGATCCTGAGATATACGCCCTCATTAGGGACCCCTAAAAGTCAGTTTTGCCTTTAAAAGAACCAACAGTACGTCAGATTGTCCATAAAACCAGCCATTTTTAGCTGTATCTGAGCCCAGTTCTAGCGATTCTTAACTCAGGATACTTATTTTAAGTGATATTTGAGAAATTTTTAGTGCTCTACCAACCAGCATCCTGAATTTGGGCTCAAATGCCCCGGCTTGTCCAAAACCGCTAACCCCTGCCCTTTCCTTTCCCCCCATTAGGCCGATGATCAGTTACATGTATAATAAAGGCGGGAGGGAAATCCATATGTGGTGCTGTTGCCATAATTAAGTGTTTGACTGTGATAGGTTGTTTTAGGTAGACACCAAGCAAGAAGATGCATCGGGCTAGCAAAGGTTTGTGTCGTTTGCTGGTGCAGCTGCCTCGACAGAGCCTCACCTCCAGCCAAGTGCGAGCTCAGCAGGCGGCAGCGGCGCCGGAAAAAATCGAGGTTTCACTTCAGCTACTTACTTTGTAACCTTTCCTGTAGCAACTGCCTAATGACATTTTTGTTTGGGGACAAGGACTGCATCGACAAACCACGTACAAAACAAAATGCACAGAACACCGAGTAATACAAGTAATTCTTTCGGTAATTTTACAACGATTTGTTGGCTTTTTCACTCCATGCTCTCTTGTATACACAACATAACTAAAATGTAGGCTGTCCCAGTGTTCCACATTTGATTTGATCGTTTAATAAAAGTGGAACGCTTAGCATGGGACGTCCTGTGCTGGGCCAGCTAGTGTCTGTGAGCTGTCAGTCTGAAGAGATTGGTTGCAGGTGTTCGTGGACGACAAGAAAGTGCTGGTGGACCCGGACATGACCATTCTGCAGGCGTGTGCACTGGTGGGAGTGGACATTCCGCGCTTCTGCTACCACGACCGACTCTCCATCGCCGGCAACTGTCGCATGTGCTTAGTGGAGGTGGAAAAATCTATGAAGGTTCGTTATCGTTGCCTACTCAAATTCTTTTTTACGATCGTAGTTTTTAATTTTGAAATGGGTTAGTGAAACACAGCAGCTGGGCTAGGATCTTTGTTGCCCGAAAATTTTCTGTTGAGCAGAGCAGTTTACCTCGATTCTTGACAAAAATTTTAAGAAAACGCTGTGAATCAGAAGTATTTGTCCCAACTAGCAGCGTTAAAGGCATCTTTTTCTTCAATATAATGCTGGCGAAATCTGCAGTTTTCAAGCTTGTCTTTATATTAAGGTCATGTCGGACATTTCTCTAACTTCCTGTCGTGCTAAACTGTATATAAACCATTTGCCACTACCTATGTAAATTCTCTGCATTGCAGCCGGTGGCGAGCTGTGCGATGCCGGTGATGAAGGGAATGCGCATAAAGACCGATTCGGAGTTGAGTCGTAGGGCCCGAGAGGGAGTGATGGAGTTTCTGCTGGTCAACCATCCGTTGGACTGTCCGATCTGCGACCAGGGAGGCGAGTGCGACTTGCAGGACCAGTCCATGGCCTTTGGCAGTGATAGAGGACGCTTCACTGACAACGCTTACAGCGGAAAACGGTAACTACCACCGCATACCTTCGTCTATCTAGCATGGGCATCTGAGCTCAAGTTCTTGGGGAGGAGGTTGCGTACTAAAACACGCTCAAAATCGCTAATTTTGGCTCAAATGCAGCTAAAAAGTACTGTTTTACAGGCTAAAAAATTGTAAAAACTTAATGAAAAAATTACTTGCCGGAAAAATCGGAGAGGCCTAGCCGATCGGTGGTTCTCGCCTAACTTGGGTGGAGGCCGAGCCATGTTTCCGCCCTCTCCGCTACTATAGTCGAAATTTCAAGATAAAAATCCATCGAACAGGATAGTTTCGGTTCAAAAACAGCTGTTTTGTTTTACTGTGATGTTTTTTAAAGTAAAAACTCACAAAACATCCAAAAGTTACTTCCTGATCGGAAGAAATCCCTGCCGAGGCAGCCCCTGCAGCATGTGCATGTATTACAGTCAGGCACTTACCACCGGTACCTAGGGTAGTGGCACTATATGGTACCGGCACCATAATATGGTACCCCCATCTTCGGGTCCTGTGGTGGTACCATATTATGGTACCCATACCCATGACCATGGGTGCGGGTACCATATATAGTACCACGACCATAAAATGGTACGAAATCTGAACAGAGTGGTACCATATGGTAGGTACCGGCACAGTTGTTAAAAAAAAATTTTTTTTGAAGGCCAAAAATTTTTGCTTTTTTTAAAAATTTAAAAAAAAAAATTTTTTTTTTTAAAATCGTCTTAAGGGGTCCAGTGTGCTAGTACAGGCACTTACAAAAAAATTTCCACTTTTGCACCTCAAGTCAGTTAAGAAACCTGTTCGAAGACGCCAATACAGGTCTAAACACTGCCTGTAACTGCATAATTACACCAAAAATTGTCTTTAGAGGCACATCTAGGTGAACCTAAGGAAGGATTTCTTATGCAGTCGCTGCTAGACTCAGTATTATGCAAGTTGCTAGATAAAATGTTGGCTGCTAACAAAGAATTTACAAAAAATTGCATGTATTTACGTGAGTTTTCGCACTTTTTTCCTTAATTTGCATATTGATTTTTCAAAAAAAATTTTTTTTTGAGCCTTCAAAAAAAAGGCTTTTTTTTAAAAATTTTTGACCCTAACAACTGTGGGTACCGGTACCGGTACCAATGCGAAGGTAGCGGTACCATATATGGTAGCGTCACCATATGGTACCACCACCACAGGCCCCGAAGGTTGGGGGCATACATGTAACAGGGGGGTCTGGGGGGGTCGCCCCCCCCCCCGAAATAGGCCAGCCCCCCCCGGATGGGGCCCCCCCCCCCCCCCCCCGAGACGATTTCACCGACCCCCCCCCTCCGATTTTTCTGGCAAGTAAATTTTCGAGCAAATTTTTGCAATTTTTTACAATTTCACGCACAAAAATTGCCAAAATCGCCTGCAAAACAGCACTTTTTAGCTGTATTTCAGCCCAAATTAGCGATTTTTGGCAATTTTTAGCCGAAAAATTGCGATTTTTTCGATTTTTGAGCGGTTTTTAGTGCCCACCCCCTCCCCCAAAAATTCTGGCTCAGACCCCCCCCCCGGCCGGCGCCAGACCCCCCCCAACCCCCCTCCCCCATCGGCGGATGACCTGTTACATGTATGGTTGGGGGGTACCATATATGGTACCATAAACGGCGTTAAGTGCCTGACTCTATTAGGAAGCTTTTGGGCAGTATACATGGGCTGGGATGAAGAATTTTGAACTCCCGAGGGGTAGCTGGTACGCCAAAAATTTATACACAGAATTGGTAAAAATTTCTGAGGGATAGGGCAGTGTCCCTTTGCCCACGTCTGACTCGGACGCAGTGGAGTGGTGTTTTGTTTGAGTGCGATGGAAGACAAAGACATCGGTCCTCTGATCAAGACAGTGATGACGCGTTGTATCCAGTGCACTCGATGTATCCGATTCGCCGGAGAGGTGGCCGGCGTCGAGGTTCTGGGCACGGTGGGACGAGGCAGCGACATGCAGGTCGGTACCTACGTGTCCAAGCTGTTCGATTCCGAGATCAGTGGGAACGTGATCGACCTGTGTCCGGTAGGAGCTCTGCTGTCCAAGCCGTACAGGTAAAGCCTTTTAACTTGTGAGATACCAGATTATTCTGCTGATTCAGTTTCACGGCGCGTACGTGGGAAACGAGGAAAACCGAAAGCGTGGACGTTATGGATGCGCTGGGCTCTAACATCGTAATCAGTCACAGAACCGGTGAATTGCTTAGGATCATTCCCAGAATGCACGAGGTATCCTATTCTTCTACTCAATGCAACGATAGAACTCGTTTATTATTAGTGGAAAATCTGCTCATTTAGCTAAAATTTGGGAATGTATGTTTTTAGATAACGCTCCAATTTTGTGTTAAAAATTTTAAAGTGTCTAGTTTAGTCTGTTCGTGATAAGATTAGAGAAGTTTATCGTAAGATTTTTCCATACCTTCCGATTTTTCTACGGCGCAATTTTTGGGCATATTTTTATAATTACCGACAGACATGGGCAAAGGGGGCTGACGGGGGGGGTTTGACCACTCATCAGGCTCTGGCCTACCTCCCCCCGTAGGCCCCCGCTACCCATTCAGGGATTTTAGGAAGAATTTTGTCTAGAAAATTACTTTGAAAGTATGTCAAAATTAGATGCAAATGAGCTCAGAAGCATGTTGATTAACGACAATTGCTCTGCAGAACAGCTAACTGTATTTGAGCCTGGATTACCGTTTTTAGCCATTTTTAGCCGGAAAATACAATTTTAGAGCGATTTGAGTAGTCTAGCTAGCTGCCCTGTATTTCTGCCGATACCGCAAGTCTCCTCCGTTAATCAGAAGACCTGTTAGACGTAAAGGCTGTAGCTGTAGTTGTGTTGTGTGGGTAGAACAGAAGTGTTTGTTTGAGGACATAAACGAGGAGTGGATCAGTGACAAAAGTCGGTTCTCGTACGACGGACTCAAGCGTCAACGTCTGGTCATGCCCATGGTTAAAGATATTGACGGCAATCTGGAGCAAACCGATTGGGAAGAGGTTTGGCCCTCTCTGTTGCCTTTCAAAGCAATCTCCTTTCGTATAGGTAGACGTTTGCGTTTTAGGCACTTTTCATGACCGCTCAGAAACTACGTCAAACCCCTTCTGAAAGCATGGCGGCCGTCGCCGGAGGGTTGGCTGATGCAGGTGAGAGCTGAAGCTGAAGCTGTCTATCTAATCTTTTTTCATAAAGCGGATCCTACGACATGGTGTCCCTCCTAACGGTCCTTCTGACATTGCATTTAAAGGTCTTCCGCCGATGGGAGGTTCGGTGCGCTCTGAGCCGAAACTTTAGGGGAGGAGTTGGGTACTAAAAAACGCTCCAAAATCGCTTTGGGCTCGAATACAGCTAAAAGTGCTGTTTTACAAGCGATTTTAGCAATTTTTCTGTCTGAAATTCTAGAAAAGTTGAAAAGTTACTGAAAAAAGATTGTTTTCCACAAAATCGGAGGGAGGTCGGAAAACTCGTCTCGTGCGTTATGATGTATTGTCCTGATTTGATTTTTAAATAAAAACAGCACTTTTTGCTAGCTTTAACTTTCACACAAAGTTGTTAGACTAGGAGAATAATCTCGGCAAAATTTCAGAGGTAATATGTAGTTTCCAATAAACCCACTTCACTACGAAACTTGTCGCTTTTTGCTTTTCGGACGCGACATGATCATTGAGTCAGTGCAGTGAAGGAAAAACTTTCAGAAAGTCTGGTGGCGCTGAAGGACCTGATGCACCGGTTCGACTGCGACGTTTTGTGCACGGAGGAGGCGTTTCCGGGCAGTGCGTCCGGCACCGATTTGCGATCTAATTATTTGCTGAATGACACTATCGCTGGCATAGAAGAGGCTGATATGCTAATTCTAATAGGCACCAACCCACGATACGAAGCTCCCGTGCTCAACGCTAGAATTAGAAAGAGGTATGCTTTTCGGCTACGCTATAATAAGTAGAACGTGCAAGGTTTAGTGTGTAGTTCTTTTTCAGCTTTATCCATTACGATTTACAAGTAGGTGTGGTCGGACCTAAATTGAACTTGAACTATGACTACGAACATTTGGGAGATTCCACCGATACGATCCGAAAATTGGCCAACGGACAGCACCCGTTCTCCAAAGTTTGTTGCACTTCTTTCTTTGCTGCACTCAGTCAAATTGTTTTAAGCAACCGAAGGCCTTTTCTACGCTTAACGCCGTTTACGGTACTGGCACCAGACATGGGCAAAGGGGGGGGCTGAGGGGGGGGGTTGGCCCCCCCTCAGGCTCTGACCTACCCCCCCTCAGCCGGCCGCTACCCCCCTCAGGAATTTTTTGGAAGATTTTTGTATAGAAAATTATGATAAATATATGCCTGGATTAGGTGTAAATGAGCTCAGAATAGCTTATTTTAACGTATTTTGATGAAAAATAAGCCAAAAAACCTTGATTTTAGCCAAAAATCGGACTTTTTGGCTTACCACGTCCGCAGGCCACCCTAAGGCGCTACAGCCCCCCCCCCTCCGCCCCCCATCAGTAATTGAAAATTCTACCCCCCCTCAGCCGAAATGCTAGCCCATGTCTGACTGGCACCATATAGTGTGACGGTACCGTATAATGATACCTGTACCTAGGCTAGTGGCAACATTGTGGCCACTGTGGTGGTACCATGGTACCTGTACCTTGGCGTTGGTACCTGTACCGTTGCCATAAAATAAAATAATATTAATATAGTATATTACCACTCCGTTCACATTTCCTACAGGGGGAGGAATTTGGGAGGTCTGGCGCCGCCTGGGGGGTCTGAGCACAAATTCAAAGAGGGGTTGAGCACTCAGAACTCGCAAAAAAAAACCGTAATTTTTCGGCTAAAAATAGCTAATTTAGGCTCAAGTACAGCTAAAAAGCGCTGTTTATGGGCGATTACAGTGTCTGAAATTCTAATAAAACCGTAAAAATTTTCTCAAAAAAGTACTTGCCAGAAAAGTCAGAGGGGTCTGGCGCCTAAGTCGGGTTAACCTGTTACATGTATGATGGTACCACCACTGTCCCCCGAACGTGGGGTATCATGGTGCTACTAGCCTAGGTACCGGTGCCATATATGGCAGTAGCATAAACGGAGTTAAGTTCCTGACTGTATGATGAGATGTGTGGTTGATTGTTGATTGTTGATAGTGCTGTTTCAGCAACTGAAGGCAGCTAAACGTCCAATGTTGGTGGTGGGTTCTGGCTGTCTGCAAGGAACGGATGGAGCGGCTCTGCTTGCACTGGTACAGAAACTGGCTCACTTTCTCAGAGCCAACTTCCAAAGTTCGTACGGAGCTTATGGTATGTTTATAAGAGCTAGATAGCGGCTAGCATTTGGATTGCATTTTAAAATTCTGATCGATTGGCAATTCAGTTTTTTGTTTTAATTTTACGTGCTTATTTTTTGTTAAAATAGTCTAAGGGTTTTCTGCGCTAAATGTTCCAAGTTTCATCGTCGGCGGCACGCGATTGTGGGAGCGGAATTCAACCAATTTTCACACAAATATAGTAACAAGAGTAGCTTAGATGCTTGTCAATTTTTAGCTACGTCGGTTGCTTAAAGGTATACATGGGCCACGGGGGTAAGGGTATGGGTGGAGTTTATCCGACGACCCCGACCCCCCTCCTCGTTGCAAGAGCTGAACTGGTTTTTGGACAGAAAGACCACAATGATCAGTTTTCAGATCGAATTCGTGTTTTCTGCTGTGGCTCAGTTTAAGCTGAGCGGGCGGATGGCCGACTGTGAAAACCACTGATTTCAGGTTTTGTTGAATAAACGCCAAGTCTTTCAATAGATATTGCCCAAAATTGGCAGGCAGTATAATTATTAAAATTTGTTTGAATTCCCTTCACACAGTACTATCAAAGTTGTAACTGTTAGCGTGGGCCAGTGTGTAGTGGTTTCAGCCAGTGACTGGAAGATAGTGAACGTGCTGCATCGCGTGGCGGCGCAGGTAGCGGCGCTGGACATCGGCTATCGGCCGGGCTTGGATGCGATTCGTGAAATGAAGTCCAAACCGAAGCTGGTCTATTTGCTGGGTGCCGACGAGGCCGACTTCTCCAGAGATATGCTGGCTCCCGACGGCGTTCTTATTTATCAGGGCCAGTTTGTCTAGTAGTTTCTCTTTGCTTCTAATCACCTAATCCTTGTGTATTTTTAGGTCATCACGGTGACCGCGGAGCCCAAATGGCCGACATAATACTGCCGGGAGCAGCTTACACCGAAAAAGAAGCTACCTACGTCAATACCGAGGGTCGCGCTCAGCAGGTAATCTGTAGACTAATTAATAATAGTTGCTGTTGTGCTGCTCCCACAAGACCGTTTTTAAAATCTCAATAAAAATTTTTTAATTTTATGTAAAACAGCAGTTGTACGTGAGCCAAACTTAGCACATCTGAGCTATTTTTGGCCCGAATATCTGTCCCTACTGCTCATACATGTAACAGGTCATCCGCCGAGGGGGGTTGGGGGTCTGAGCCAAAATTTTGGGTGGGGTTTGGGCACTAAAAAACGCTCAAAAATCGAAAAAATCGCGATTTTTTGGCTAAAAATCGCCAAAAATCGCTAATTTGGGCTGAATTACAGCTAAAAAGTGCTGTTTTGGAGGCGATTTTTTGGAATTTTTTGTGTCTGAAATTGTAAAAAAAAATTGCAAAAATTTGCTCAAAAATTTACTTGCCAGAAAAATCGCAGGGGGGGTCGGCGAAATCGTCGCGGGGGGGGTCCCATCCGGGGGTAACAGCTTAACATCCCACCCGGTTAGTAACAGCTCCGGGCCGACCTGGGGGAGGGGGTAGGGGGGTTGCTCTCTGGGGGTGACCAGAGTTCGTCGTTTTCAGCTGTCGGTAGCCCATTATAGTAGGCATGATAACTGGTAAGATCCATAGATGTAACAGCTCCGGGCCGACCTGGGGGAGAGAGGGTAGGGGGTTTCCTCAGTTGGGGGTCAAGGGGGGTTTCACCCAGAGGGGGTCCCAAATTTCAAAAATCTCCAAAACGCCTGGAAATGCGTTTTTAGCACGTTTTTTTCAGTAAGGACGCTTAAAAATCACTATTTTAAGCTGCCAAATGGCCTTTTAGAGCTAAAAACAAGCAAAAAATGACAAAAAGGGCTCCCAAAGGCACCGATTTCTCTTAAATATCAGCACTGGAAACGCCAAATTCGGTTTCCAAAGGCTTTTCAAGCGAATTTTACGCTAAAAATTACTTATTTCTGAGCCAGTTTGTTAGTACTGGAGCCACTACTAGAGTACTTGTATTTTTGGGTCGGGGGTGAGGGGGGTTGGCCTTTTCAGCTAGGGGGTAAACTTCCCAACCGCCCTAGTACATGTATGTATGGAAGGAACAGGTCATCCGCCGAAGGAGGGTTGGGGGAGTTTGGCGCCGGCCAGCAGGGTCTGAGCCGAAATTCTAGGGAGGGGTTGGGCACTGACAACGCTCAAAGATCGCAAAAATCGCAATTTTTCGGCTAAAATAATCAAACATCGTTAATTTTGGCTCAAATACAGCTAAAAGGTGCTGTTTTACAAGTGATTTTAGCAATTTTAGTATCTGTAATTGTAAAAATTGCTATTTGCTAAAAATAATACTTGCCAGAAAAATCGGAGTGGGCGATCGGGGAGGGGTTTCTGGCTTAAGTCGGGTGGGGGCAGCCTCCGGACCCCCTGTTACATGCATGGGTTTCTGTTTTCTTTGCGCACTACTTTTAAGAAGAGGTTTGAAGGTTAAAAATGTTGCATGAAATGGATTTGTTCTCATTTTTAAATGAACTATTAATGACAAATAAAGTGATTGATATAGCGTCGTTGAGCTTGATATTTACTGATTTTCAGGCTCTCCCAGCTGTTTCGCCTCCAGGCATAGCACGAGTTGACTGGAAAATTTTGCGAGCCTTGAGCGAAGTTGCAGGAAGAACGCTGCCCTACTCCAGCATACAGGAAATGCGACAGAGGATGGCCCAGGTAAAGCACTTGGCGTGTTTCCAGCTTTTAGGTAGAGTCCCAAGCCTCTTTGTTACATGTATGATTTGTGATTACTGTCTGAAAAAGACAGACTTTTACAGATCGCCCCGCATCTGACGAGGTACGGCGAGGTCGAGCCGGCCAACTACGTTGCACAGGCGGCCGAGCTAGCTAAGGTTTGGTGTGGTGTGGCAATGTGTTACGGTATTGGGTTACTGTAGGCGGTGGAGGACTCGAGTTCACGCTTGTTGGACGTGGATCAGAGGCAGTTGAGCGATTTCTACATGACCAACAGCATCAGCAGAGCGTCGCACACGATGGCGCAGTGCGTGAAGGCTGCCCAGAAGAACGTCAGCAACCCCTACCTGCCTCCTCCCAATCTTTAGACTCACCGCTGTACAGAGATTTACTATTTTATTCGCGTTTGATTAATGAGAATTGTGTGATACTAAACTGGTGTGAATATGTTTGTCCATTAGGATTACTGTATAGGAGACTACGTATTGTAGTGGAATTAATAGAAGTTTCGGTTACCATACATAGTCTGGCAGGTAGACAGTAGTTGTGTAAGTGCTGGATTTAGTGGAACCTTGCCCGTCAGCACCGTACGCCATGCATCATTAATTGTGTCTGCACGAGAAAACGGGCCAAAATTGGTACTCCTGCGGGTCAAAAAAATTCAAAATCACTTCTGGAATTTGTATAGTAGATATTCTAAATCAGTTTTTGATAAGAAAAACGAATCTAACGTCCGAATTTCGCTATCTCGATTTGCACAGGAGTTATGGAGGGGGGAACGTTTAGAGGCAAGGCAAATTTTTCCTTCCGAATTTATAGGATTGAACAGTTTTATCTTATCAAAACGCGGTTTCTGAATCTCATGACGCCCTACATTTCCACGGGAAACCTCAAAAAGTACGATTTTTTGGCACCTGAAAATTTCAATCACACTTCTCAAAACTGTACGTGCCAACTATGAGCTTTTCAAGCACCAAATAGTCCAGGACATAAGCCATCGATCCATAAAAAATATTGGGGGGGTCATCGTTGGTAGACGGGCACTTTATGCCCTCTGAAGTTTGGGTGGTCGTCAAAATGTTGCATTTTTCGACTTTTTCGGTCTGAACCATCCTCTTCAAATGAATGCCATTCTGTCAAACCGAGCCCAATCGCAACGTGGTCTATGGCACCGAAAAGAGCTTGCTTCATAGATTAATTTGATATATATATGTGACATATTAGTATCAGTATAAAACCCACAAAATTAAAAAGAAATTTTGGTAGAGTCTAGAAATAGAGTATTTTGGTTTACGCGTGTTCAGCAGTTCTGTGACACCGTATGGATACTCTGTAAATTGCTTTGCGTAATTAGTGTGCCCCCCTGACGCATTTTTTTTGGTTTACGCCCCTGGACCGAAAATCAGTACATACAGTCCTGTCATATTTGTTGCCTACCTGACTTAGTAAAACAAGAAGCAAAATTACTGGTGGTTTTGGTTATGCGACCTACTTGACTGCATTGTACTACCAGGTTTTTCCGTAAAAAACGCCCATGGGCGCAATTTAGTTTTGTGACTTTTCACAAATTCAATTCTATTCTAAATAAGCGCCCAGAGGCGGCTATTTGGAAAGTACTGTACATGGGCGTTTATTTGAAAATGACACAACTCTCTGAGCACTGTCTGTCTGTGAATTGAATTATTGCACTGATTCTTCAGCAAAACGTGATAAGATAATAGCGTGTTTCTTTAATGAAAAGCATGCTTTTCGCCCAAATTTTTGAGGTTTTAACCTATTTTTCATCATATTTTTTATCTGTTCCATGAAAAAATGTTTTATCCGAATAACAGCCCATGGGTGTCTATTTAGAAAGGTTTTCCAAATACTGTTGTATACGCTCAGGGGGAACTATTTCGGGGCGTTTATACGAAAAACCCGATATCATACCACTGCGAAACTCGAACTTGCTAAAGTTTGCTACTGTGAAGCCTGATTTGCATGCAGCGAAGGCTTCATGGTGGGTTTTACACAACGTTTATATGGCATTCCAATAGTTTTCCAGTTTCCACAAGTATCAGAATCGATGTCTCCAGGTATTTTTAACATCTGTGAATGTCAGACAAATCGGTTTTGAGTTGGTTCTGAGTCATTTCAACCCCCGCACAAAACTAAAAACCGTTTTTAGCATTTTGGTCAAATGTGTATATCTCTGCAACCGTTGGAGCTACAATCAATGTACATACATTTTGGGCATACATGTACAAGTAACACGGGGTCTGGTGGCCTAACGCAGGGGCTACGACGGCCCCGCCCGGTCAATCCATTCATCCATCCAACAGGGGATCTGTTGCCACCGATGTAATAGTTTGCCTGAGGAAGTTGTAACTGCTAGGTCAGTAAATCAATTTCGATCTAAATTGTCAACGGTTGAACTAGATGGATTTTTGATGGGTAGGGCAATAGAAGCCGGTCAAACGGCCCAGCCTGCCCCTTCATTTAGCTAGTTTGCTGTTGTATTACTGGACCAATTTCTAATAAACATTCACATAAACATTCACATTCATTCATGTACATAGGCCAAACCTCCCCGAAATGAATTTCAGACACCCCTCCGACTCCGATTGTCTGGCATGTCAAGTAATTTTTTCAGCAAATTTTTCCAATTCTTTAAAATTTCAGGCACTAAAATTGTCAGTAAAACAGCACTTTTTAGCTGTATTTGAGCCAAAATTAGCGCTTTTTACCTTTTTTGAGCGTTTTTTAGTTACCAACCATCCTCCCTCAGAATTTGGGCTCAGCCCCTGACCAACGTCAGGCCTCCCAACCACCCTCCCCTGTCGGCCTGACCTGGCCTGCCCATGTGCATGAATGAAGTTATATGTATGATTTTCGAAATCCTCAAAGTCTCTACTTTCTTTCTAAAAATCACATTGGCCAAACTACAGAAAAACCGAATTTTTTCCTCTGCAGAAATTAGCATAACCAGAATCAGTGACTGTTGCACAGATTAGTTTACACCGTACTACAGAGGTTGGGCTCTTCTACATACAGCAATTGGTCTGGAGGATGCCCAAAGCACTCCAACTCATCAATATAAAGAAATTCGCAAGAAAAGCGCAGAATTCAATGAGTTTTGAAAAGGGCTTTAATTTTTATGGAACCAAAAAAATTCAACAAAACTTTTCCGCATTTTGAAGCCAGAAACAAAACACTGCTTCAGCCCATGCTGCCGACAATAGTCCTGAGCCCAATGAGTAAACTCAGGAGGAACTACGTAAATGCAATAGATACCTGGACAAATGTCTTGATATTTGCCTGCACAGTACATCTTGTTGTAGCAATTTCGTGTTCTGTGCTTTATATCTGATGCATCAGACAGAGGTTGCATTTCGGAAACCGATTGGATCACCCAGTCTTTTATCGTAATTAATTTGGTGTTCTGTCAAGTTGTCCTTGATCTTGGTGGACCTGTTCGTACTGTAACAGACTTAGGCAGTGCAGCAATGTTGGAAATGTTCGTTTTTGCTGGATACACGTAGCCTAGTAGGACATACTGTATAGGCAAATGTTGTTTACGGGTTGAAATTTTTGAATTAGTTATGAATCTAGCTAATTCGATAGTCATTCGACAATTTGACCAATTGCATGCCAGTTACTAAGTCAGGTAGGCAACAAAGTTGACAGTACTGCATGTACTGATTTTCGGTCCAGGGGCGTAAACCAAAAAAATGCGTCAGGGGGCACACTAAATTACGCAAAGCAATTTACAGAGTATCCATACGGTGTCACAGAACTGCTGAACACGCGTAAACCAAAATACTCTATTTCTAGACTCTACCAAAATTTCTTTTAAAATTTGTGGGTTTTATACTGGTACTAATATGTCACATATATATATCAAATTAATCTATGAAGCAAGCTCTTTTCGGTGCCATAAACCACGTTGCGATTGGGCTCGGTTTGACAGAATGGCATTCATTTGAAGAGGATGGTTCAGACCGAAAAAGTCGAAAAATGCAACATTTTGACGACCACCCAAACTTCAGAGGGCATAAAGTGCCCGTCTACCAACGATGACCCCCCCAATATTTTTTATGGATCGATGGCTTATGTCCTGGACTATTTGGTGCTTGAAAAGTGACGCAGCGTGCGTACAGGCGGCCATGTACAAACGGAGAGAGTCTTTATTGCAAGAAGCAAAACCGAACAGAGAACACTGACACAGGGAGCCGTCCCTAGCCCAGACTATCTGGGTCAGACCCTAAGAACTGGTTTTAGTGTACGTACATCAAACTCATTATACATACCTACTGTGCGCGCTAAACACGATGTTTATTAACGGAGCCAAACATACAGTACATTGTACATTAATATAATTCGGACACTCCTCCTTTTGGCGACGACAGAAGAAGCGACTAAAGAAAATGAATAGAATTTAGCTCCCAACGATCAATGAATGTTTAGAAAAGTAAAATACAATCTGCTTCAGCTCAGACAACAATGGCTAAGCCTCTAAGAGCCCAAAACCGGTCTGAAAGAAACAGAATTAGCCGTCGACAGAGGACAAGAATGACCAGAGACGACAGCTGGGTTAGTCTCCGGGCTGGATTAGAAGTTGAGGTTTCCCAAACCCATTCCTTCCTTAAAAGCTGAAAAAGCTGGGGCTGGAAGTGGCTTGGTCAATCCATCTGCAAGTTGCTGGGTTGTCGGCACATTTTCGATTTCCACAAACCCGGCACAGACGTAATCCTGTACAAAGCGAAGTTTAACATCTAAATGTTTTGTGCGTTGGTGATGTGCCGCAGGATTTAGCGCTAAAGCAATAGCCGACCGGTTGTCCTCTCGAATTGGAGTGGGTTTCCTCTGCTCATGTCCTAGGTCGGCTAAAAGTGATCTAAACCACTTAATTTCAGAAACGGTCTCTGACAAGGAGATAAATTCCGCCTCGGTTGTACTCTTGGACACGAGCGATTGGCGCCGACTGCACCAGGAAACTGGCCCATCGCTAAGAAAAAGAAGGTAGCCAGTGGTAGAGCGTCTCGTTGGAAGATCGCCACCCCAATCTGCGTCACAGAAAGAGGTGAGTTTTGCACTTCCTGCTACTGAAAACGTTACTCCAGCATCAATTGTACCCTTAAGGTACCGAAGAGCTCTCTTGGCTGCCTGCATGTGAATCGATGACGGAGACGAACAAAACTGTGCTAAACGATGCACAGTATAAGCCAAATCTGGCCGAGTGGCCACTGCCAAATACATGAGCGAGCCAACAATAGACTGGTAAGTTGTTTGATCAGCTAACTCACTGTCTGGTCCGCTGGGCGTCAGAGTGTCTGAGGCGTTGGCCACCATCGGTGTTGAGGTAGGATGCGAATCTGTCATACCGAACCGATCCAGTACACGCCTGGCATACGTCTCTTGTTTCATCTGAATCCGTCCTTCCAGCTGCCGCACTTGCACGCCTAGAAAGTGGTAAACCGGACCCATGTCCTTCACCTTAAAGTGTTTGGCGATGAGAGCTTTTGTACGAGCCAAGGTGTTTGCGTCTCTTGCTGCAATTAGAATGTCATCTACATAAACAGCGACGATCACTTCACGCCCATCTATCTTGCCTCGATAGATGCACCTGTCGGCAGTCGATTGCCAGAACTGGAGTTTTGTTAGCGCCCTGTGGAAAGCTTCGTTCCAACACTTTGGACTCTGTTTGAGCCCATAGAGACTCCGCTGCAATTTGCATACCCAGTCTGGGTGTGCCTGATCGACAAAACCGGGTGGCTGATCCATCAAAACTTCCTCCTGCAGATGACCATTTAGAAAAGCCGTCTCTACGTCAAGTTGGTGGACGACCATTCTTTTCTGCACTGCAACCGCAAAAAGTGCGCGTACTGACTCCCACCTGACAACTGGGGCGAAGACATCAAAATAGTCTACTCCGTACTTCTGACTGTACCCCTTGGCTACTAACCTGGCCTTGAATCTGTCGAGTTTTCCGTGCTCGTCTCGCTTGGTGCGAAATACCCACCTACAGCCAATCACCTTCTTGTCTGCGGGCTTAGGCACTAACTTCCACACACCAAAGCCGTGAAGCGAGTCAATCTCCTTTTGCGCAGCCTCTCGCCATTGTTCAGCTTGATCGGATTGTGTCGCTTCTTGCCAGGTAGCTGGTTCTGGTGTTTCCTGCAATTCAGCCCATTTTGTAGCATAGTCAGTGGTAAGCCAGGACGGAGGTTTTCCTTTTGTTGTCCGTTGAGACCTCCTTGGAAGCTGTGGAGGTTGTGGTACAGGTTGTATTGCCTCTGGTGGCACCACTGGTTGTGGTACCTCCGCCTCCTCCTGTTCTTGCCTGTCATTCCCTTCTGACTGAAGACGCAGCGGCACAACAACTTTCTCCTCACTCTCCTCCTGTTGTGCTGACTGAAAATCACAGAAAAACCGGGTTTCGTCAATCTGCAAATCCCGTCTGATCAGCACGCGCTGTTTGCTAGGACTCCATACACGGTACCCTTTTGAATCGCAAGAGTAACCTAACAGAAACACTGTTTCAGCTCTTGGAGACAGCTTTGAAGAAGAGGACAACAGCCGTGAATACGCTAGAGAACCAAACGCACGAAGGTGAGAAACATCTGGCCGACGTCCATACCACAACTCGTACGGCGTACGGTTTTGATTGGCAACAGTAGACGACAGATTGCGAACGTAAGTGGCATGCGACGCAGCTTCTGCCCAGAAACTGCGAGGGTATCCTGCGTCCGTCAGCATGGCGCGGGTGCGTCCCAGAATTATGCCGTTAAACCGCTCCGCCACTCCGTTTTGCTGTGGCGAATCTGGAACAGTAAACTCACGTCTAACGCCTTTTGCGTCTAGCCAATTTTGGAAGTCTGCAGCCATAAATTCGCCTCCGCGATCTGACCTTACAGCGCGCAACTTATAGCCAGATTGAGTTTCGAGCTGAGTAATTAGCCGCCTAAACTCAGCGAACGCGTCAGACTTGCGGGCCAAGAACACTACATATGACATGCGAGTAAAATCATCAATAATCGACATGAAGTAATGCTTCTTCCCGAGTGATTGTGGCGTGAAAGGGCCGGCAACATCTGTGTGGACCAAAGCTAGTGGTTCGGTAGCTCTGCGCTGCGACTCCTTGGGAAACGGTCGCTTCTTCGCCTTGCCAATGGCGCATGGGTCACAGAATTTCAGGTCGCCCGACCTCACTGACGGCAGCCCGTCCACAACTCCAGTGCGAGCCATCTGATCAAGGACCGACTGTCCAAGATGCCCGAAACGCCGATGCAACGTCAAGGCTGAAATACAGGCAAGCCCCGAGGCAAAGCCATCGGGTAATGAAGAGGGTGTACCGGTTGGGGTGCGATGCTTCCCATGAGCATTTTGTGCACAATTTACGCGTGCGTGTCCGGTCACGATTCCCAACTCCTCCTGCTTGTAGGCTCGACTCTGCGGAGACGGCAGTGCTGAAATTGTTTCGGCAGCAACTGTACGTAGGCTAGACTTACGAAAATCACCCATTCCAGTGCACAGCTCCGAAGAACCTTGTAGTGCACATTTTTGTTGTGTACAGGCGTGATTGGCAGACACATCGTACCAATTAGACTGAGGAACACAGGACCGGGCAACGATGGCGTCAGGCTCAACGACCTCCGGTATGACTGAAACTTTAGCAGCAGACCCGGGATTACTATAGAAAGTTTTACCGCCGTTGGTGCACCCCATCCATGGGTTCCATGCACAACTAACTTGACTCGGCGAACCACAGCTGCGATCTGTTTCAGGGCTGCCCTCATCGTCTGGATCCGTCTGGACCGACTCATCTGGGTACGGTAAGTCTGAAAATCTGCCGGAAGCATCTGTCATTACATCAGACATTGTTCGAGTACCGGTTTTGGTGCACCACCTATTACGGGCCTGTGCACACGTGCTGCGTGTGATGACATCTGCTTCTGTAGCTCCCTCCAGTGCCATAGCAATGCCGCAATTTGCAGTGGCATGAGCACGAACGACGTCAAGCTGAGCTCTCAGAGCAACAGAAGAACACAATTTTGAGCCAACCACACCACGCAGGTAATAGTTTTCTCCCAGTACCACTCCCTCTGCTCGCCGCTTCCCTGCCGCATCCAGAATTTGTGCATGTGTGAGCGAAAAGCGAGTCTCGAATCCCCGTTTAGCACAAGCTCGCACAGAGAACAGAGTACCTGCGAGTTTAGGGACATGTAGGCAGTCGTAAAGATGTACCACTGCACGCTTTCCGTTGTTATCCAGTTGCACTGGCAGGATGCCGACTCCGACGCCGTCCATAGTTTCCTTGTTGGCAATCGTGATCTGAACGGGTTTGGTGAGGGTACGGTAGCTCATCAGATCCTTTCCATGGCAAGTCATATGGTGGGAGGCACCTGAATCTAACAGAATCTGAGAAACATGTCCGTTAGTGCTAGCCATCATGGCCTCAGGATTGTCAAACTCTGCCTGCTCTGTAGCTTGCGCTTTAGCTGCGTGCTGCTTCGGCTTTTTAGGGCTTGGACACTGCTCTTTTCGGTGCCCTACTCCACCGCAGTTATAGCACTTGCCGCTCGCTGCCGTTTGCAATCCACTAGAGCTAGCACCGCCTCGCTGCTTAGAATTTCCGCCGCGTTGAAATTTGGCGCCACGCCTGCCACCTCTACCGCGTCCTCTCTGACTGTAACCGTAACTGCCAGTAGCACCGAAAGCTTGAGCGTCTTTGCCACTACGCATCTGCCACTCATCGTCTAGGCAACGTGACAGTCTTTCTAGCGTGTACGGGCGAGCACCGTCCTCACCGCTTGCGTGCGCTATCACAGAACGTACGGATTCCCAGCCAGCAGGTAGGGAACTAATAGCACTCGTCACCTGAATCCATACCGGTACCTCTTGGTCGATCACCTTGAGCTGATCGTAGATTTTCTGACGATCTGCCAACCATTCGCTTGGTTTGCGTTTGCCGTCGTACGGTAGCTGATCCAATTGTCCCATTAGCTGAACGATTGACAACTGCGAGCGTCGGTCGAAATGGTTGGTTAGCTGTGTCCACAACGCAGCTGGATCTGTGTCGTCAGTCAAGTGAATGACACGATACACTTCAGGCGACAGAGCTTTCATGAGTGAAAACATGGCACCGTACTTACGCTTGTTGTAGCTCTTCAGCGCTTTCTCGTAGGCTTGTTGAGCGGCAGTGGCGGCGGCGGCAGCTCTTTGACGGCCGGCGGCAGCGGCAGCCTCATCCTCAGCGGGGGGTTGAGGGGCTTCCGGGGGTTGCTCCTGTCCGTTGACGATCTCCCACGCACCTTCAGCCAGCAGAAAAATCTTTGCCAACACTTTCCACCTCGGCCAATTTCCCTGTTTCAGAACAGGAAGGGAGGTAGTACGTGCATCGTCTTGACTGTCCATTGCAAGTCACTGCAAATCAGGGGACACACACTGGCATAACAAAGGTCTGGTATCTGGGCCCATAACCTGACGCAGCGTGCGTACAGGCGGCCATGTACAAACGGAGAGAGTCTTTATTGCAAGAAGCAAAACCGAACAGAGAACACTGACACAGGGAGCCGTCCCTAGCCCAGACTATCTGGGTCAGACCCTAAGAACTGGTTTTAGTGTACGTACATCAAACTCATTATACATACCTACTGTGCGCGCTAAACACGATGTTTATTAACGGAGCCAAACATACAGTACATTGTACATTAATATAATTCGGACAAAAAGTTCATAGTTGGCACGTACAGTTTTTGAGAAAAGTGTGATTGAAATTTTCAGGTGCCAAAAAATCGTACTTTTTGAGGTTTCCCGTGGAAATGTAGGGCGTCATGAGATTCAGAAACCGCGTTTTGATAAGATAAAACTGTTCAATCCTATAAATTCGGAAGGAAAAATTTGCCTTGCCTCTAAACGTTCCCCCCTCCATAACTCCTGTGCAAATCGAGATAGCGAAATTCGGACGTTAGATTCGTTTTTCTTATCAAAAACTGATTTAGAATATCTACTATACAAATTCCAGAAGTGATTTTGAATATTTTTTGACCCGCTAGTTGGCCCGTTTTCTCATGCAGAGACAATTAAGTCAAAGGTTATACATGACAATCAGTCTTGTAAGCGCCGGATGGCTTGACACAATTCTACTCTTCTGCTATTGTGTAACGTCCAGATATCTTTTGATGTTAACTTTATTCTTTATCTAAAACCTTCTTTATTGTTGCATAATGCAGTTCTTCACAATAACCCGTTTTTCTCAAGATTAAATCCATCTCAATGCATGAAATTTTAACATAAAAAACCCGAATTTTGGGACATACTAATACGATCCAAAATTTCAGCCTACTTGGTCAAGGTTGTCGGAAATTACAGCCAAAGGAAATGTGTTCATTTTTGAGACATCCCTGTAGTACTTTTAACGTTTGGCTATTACGTACTAAAATGGGTTAATTCACGTACATGCACTTTTTGTAAATTCTCTGGAAGCTGCCAACATTTTATCTAGCAAGCTACTACATAATACACTTAATGTACTTCTTTTGCACTGAGCCTAACAGCGGCTGCTTAAGAAATCCTTCCTTCGGTTCACCTAGAAGTCCTCTAAAGACAATTTTCGGTCAATTTATGCACTTCACCTATTTGGTGTTCTTCAGATTAGGGACGTGTAGCTGATTCCATTTGTAAACGCGCTGAAGCTTGCAAGCTTACTTTATTCTTATAATCTAAAACCTCCTTTATCATCTGCATAATGCACGAGCAAGATATACAAGGAATAGTATACAGTAAGAACCATGGTATCCAATCTCTGCATAAACAGCACGTTTGATCACAAATCAGGTATGGCATCTGTGGACTATCAGTCGTACGCAACAGACAAAAAGCCTGGAGAACAAAAACGGCTCCACCCACTCCACATCGACTAGCTGTGGTCTAAGGCTGACAAGAGAATTTCAAAAGAACTCAGGCAGATGTCTAAGTATAGGCACAATGGAATGTTTCCAGTGGTTGGTTGACTTTGGTCGGTCACCTCGATCGCCCCATCAGTAGAGAATTGAAGGCCGTCAAAGAGACTGCTGCCAAAATCTGAGTCCAGTACCGTAGCAACGCATTGACTGCCAGGTCGGAGCCGGCACTCAGTTTCGGCGAACCGTTGCAGCCGTCGGCAAAGCACGTACAAATGAATATGTGGCCGCTGGGCTGCGTCCGAGATAGTTTGAGAATCTCTCTTCTGTTGTAGTAGTGACACGAGTCCCTCTGCAACCACCGGTACCACTTCACCAGCGTCTCATTGAATCCATTCACCATTAGGGTGTCGTAACAGCCTCGAATGAACCCATCCACATGGAAGCCTATAAACTGTCTCTTTACTTTTCAAACCTACCAACAGTTTCCGTTTTTGAATGAGACATTCATAAATTCTTGGAAGATTGGAATTTTTTGGATTTTATTTTAAATTTTATTCTTGTACATACACGACGGCGCAAAAAGATGTTGCTTGTTGTTAATCCGTTTGCAGATCTTTTGTTTTTGGAAGTTTACCTTCAAGCTTGGTTTGTTCCCTAAAAACTTACTGAAAAACCTGCAAGAAAGAGCCAGCGCTAAACGACCGAACGTTATACATAAGCTGTCATTTCTACTATTGTATGACTATTCAAGATTTCTTAGAAAACACATGTATAATGTGCCAAAGGATTGAAAGCTCAAACATTTTTTCCTCTGTCTGAAGGGGTGTCCTCACCGACTAGGCCCACCGAGAGGATTCTTCTATGGGGTTAGATTTTTGAGAAGCAGTTTTTCGGTCATTATTCTGTCATTTGTCTACAATTGTTGGACGCTAAATTGCCAGTAGAAGAAGGAGCGATTTGCTGTGTTTGAGCCCAACCTCTTCTGCCGTGTCAACGGTTTAGAGTTGTTCGGTGCAAGGCTCGGGGCGAGGACCCCTATTAAAAGTGGGCTCGTTAGCGTCATGTGGTGCAGTTTTTTCAAAACTTTAGTCGGCCCAGTTTTTCCACAATCTAAAGCGCCGTTGTAAAAGTTCCAGAGAATGCGCGAGTTGGCCCAATAAATCGACAGAGCCCTGATAAATTAGAATTATGGGCGGAGAGCCTGCACCCCTGATTGACGGTTCACCAACAGACTTCCGAACAGCTGCGCGGCCGCAACCAAACTTTTTGCCGGCCGGGCCTAGTGAAGGAGGATGTTGAAAGACTGACCTGCCACTTCTGAGCGGTCTTGCATCTTTATGCAGACGCTTGGACAGTCCACAAGTCCGATGCCCTTTTGGTCGCTCGTACCGCCTCTGTAATTGCATTTGTCAGAAAAATTCATCGGTCGTTGATATTTTCCCTGCAGATGATACCATGCCGACTCGTAAAGTTTGCTCATACATGAGTAGCAGCGAACGTTGGCTGAAAAAAGAAAGCTTATTCAAGCTGAGCACATTTCTCTAAACCTCTTATTCACTAAGCAACGGCCCGCTACATTTGAACGTACTACAGCATGCAATCAGTTAGTTAGTAGCGCCACACCTTGCTGCAGTTTGTTATGGTAGAGCATTCGCTCTTTAGCGGTGGGTTTGCCGATCTGCAGTCTCATATAAATTCTGGGAACTCTACCGGCGGGCACGAAGAATTCGCGGTTGAAGGTGACATTGCGCTCGCCCGGCTGTTTCCTGAGTCTGGGACGCGCCAGCACCGCCACGGCCAGAACGTACAAAGGCCAGAATGAGCTACTAGTCATGGGGCGAGGCTAGGAAAATTCAGAGCGAGAGATTCAGTTGCCTGGAGACTGGAGATTCATGCGAGGGAATCTCCAGCTGAGACGGCCGGTTGTAGACAGCAACAATACCAGTGGCGGCTTTAACAGCGAACAAGTGCAGCGCTGGGAACGGCGACGCAATCGCTCAGCGGCAGCCTGTCCGCGCGCGGCCACGCGCCATCCATCGCCGCCGCCGCGCAGAGGCCAAAAAATTGCCCTCCCGAAAACTGCGCTGCCCGTAAATTTGGCCGCCTATCAAGTGGGGGTAATGGCCGATTCCGGCTGAGATGAGCTCGCCCGGCTGGGACAAATTATCTGTCAACTACGTGCATTCAGAGACTACTTGGGCTTTCTTACCAAACGCACCGGAAGTACGTACGTACTACATTTGACAGTTATGCGAAGGAATTTTGAAGGCACCTGACCGGTTGTCTGTCGACACCGTAACTTTCTTGCTACCAGAAACTTGTGAGTAAACAGTGCGGTATGCAAGGGTGATTGTGCCTCAGACAAGACATTCTTAAAGATGCGAAGTGCATTTTGAAGATTTCATCAATTTTTTCACTACCCAAGTGGTTTCCTATATGCAAATTCCGTGTACTCCTCGCTAGCTGGGCAAATACTGTACTTAAATTGCAATCAATCGCGTGGCACCTCCCCCACCGACACACCTACACACGTGAGTAATTGGCGCATTGTAAGGTGCTAATCTGGCGGGCAGAGTCGGTCTCGGAGGGGAGCGAACCTGGTGTCGGTTGAAAAATAGCACATCGATTTTGAGGCTGAAGACGTCGACCAAGTCATCCGTCTTTCTGATTCGGATTAAGCCGCTCATTAATCACTGTATGTCAGTGTTTAGCCGCGGCAATTCCGGACCGCTCTGACAAGCTAATTTGACCTGATTGCCGAGGCATTTAGCCTTGAAATTGGAGCCCTCTGTTAGGCTTTGGCAGCTTAGCGCATAAGCCCGGCCAAGCGGGACGCTGGAACAACAGCTGATGCAGAAAGTTCTGTTGACGGCAAATTAGAGCGCTGAAAAATGTCAAAACAAGCTAGAATTGACAAAAAAGTCCACTCTGCAATGGAGCTATCTTGTTTCCCAGCCAAAATCGGCTGACATTAAGCTGGAGTATGGATCAAGAAAACCCAATTTGGGCCGCTAAAATGCGCCATCGTTAAGTCGTAGAAAAATGGCCATCATTGAGACTGACTGAAGAGCCGCAGCGATTAGCGGCTCGGGCTGTAAATGGCAGAAAGCTCTTTAGGTGCTCGGCACGCCCGTAAAGGCTTCTGAAAGCACCAGTGGCATAAAAGCATAACTCCCTAGATCCTCGAAACAGTATGTAAATGCAGAAGAGACGTTTAAGAGAGACACGAAGCACATAAAACAGCCTAACAGAGCCCGATCGGGCTAGTTTGAATTAATGCGCATGCGGTTGGCAGGCAATTAATAACAAGCACAATTCAAAATAGCCGCCTAGCAGACAAAGGACCGTTGTCAGAGACTTACAGTAGGCCTTGACCAGTTTTGTGTGCGTGGAGGAGGAGGCAGCGGCGGCCACAACCATTTGCAGAGGGAAGAGGACCAACACCCAAGATAGGCAGATCAGGTGATGCGGGGCTGACAGCACTGGCGCCAGATCGTTCATGTCCGTCCGGAGTGGTCCTATTGTCGTTTGTCACCAAGACACGGAGTCCGGGGCAACAATGCCGCTGTGTGTGGGCCGAAGCAAGCAAGAAGGTGAGGCATTACCTGGCCGCAAGGGCCCTTATTGTTGTAAAACAATACCGCTGCCGAGAGGTTGCTGGAGGCTGCCTATAACACGTCAGAGTGTAGGCACGTTCGTCCCGCAAGACCAACTAATACAATCAACACCCAATTGCAAAGTGCCAAACGGGCGGCTGGGACGGGTCGTCGAAATCTGCTGGTCAATACCTCCAGCGCCTGCCTCCCCCCTCAAATCGCGTTAGACCCAAGTGGCCAGAGCCGTGCGCTCTCCACCGAACGCGCAACCTGCGCCGGACGGAAAAGACCTAATCGTTAGACAATTAGCGGCGCTTAAGAGCAGTGACCGATGGAAATCGCCTTTCCCGGTGACAGATCGACGCTAGATTTACTACTGTCTCTCACCGGAGTCGAGACTCTGGCAGGTGCGCCACTTCCCAAGCCTTTGTATTTACTCTAAAGCGCTTAACAAGCAAATCATTAGCGCACAACTTCTGCCGGGCGGACCGGCCGGCTGAATCGACAGTAATCCGTGCGCTCGAAATCCGATTGCGCACCAACCTTGGCTGACGTCTGATTAAGACTTAATGCCATTAAACGAACTGCGCGGATTAGGCGCGCCGCGCGCCAGATAAATTTATAACGCGCCGATAGAAAAAGCCACATAACGATTTTTATGCAACTGTCTCGGTTGGCTTTTTGAGAGGGTTGGTGGAATGGAAAACAGCCTCCTAGGGCGAAGTCGGCAGGTATGAAAACAAAGCAAAGCGATCGTAAAAATAAACGGTCGTTAACGGGGGTAGCACCGAGCTAGATGGAGAGCGGCACGCCTGAGCTACCGGGCGCCAGCGCGCTGCATAATTCATGGGCTTTTTGCAGCCCATTCGTTCTGGTACTGACCGTAGGACGCATTTAATTTTCATTCCAGACGCCAGCAATAGTTACATGGCCTGTCAGACAACAATGGGACAAGGCAACAGCATGAATCGGTGCCGCTTTTGCCGGCGAAACTGCTCGAGAATGCGCGGCACGTCAAATACTGCGCGCTGCGAGTAAATTATTGGCCGGGCCATTATTATTCCGAAAGCTCTCGCTCTCTCGTTCGATATGCCCGCTCTAATTTGGGTCCCAGGCTTTATAGTACCTTTTTATTTCAATCACAGACACACACACACATACACACTCGCTCAGTTCGCTCGTTTACTCTGCTTAGCTTTGGCATAGTAGTTGCGTAGTGTTACTCACGCTCCAGTGGGCTATTCATAGTCTGCGTCGAAACACCTGGTTGATGTGAAAAAGGCTCATGCACTGCTGCTTCTCTGAAAGCTTGGCTCTGTTTTGAATTGACTGTGAACACACGCTAGTCCATTGTTTACAGAGTTCTAGCGTTGCACAAACCTCAGGTGAAATGCTTGTGACTCAAGTCTCTCTGCCTTCTATTACCCTTTTGAAATCGCTCTAGTCCACTGACGAACACAAGTCACTAAGTTTAAGAAGAAGAATTTGTTTTTGTACGGCATTATGGTCATGTGTTCGTCCGATGTTGGCGCGTTTGCGTTCTTCGTCTACTGTATACGTATGTATGTACAGTATGTGTTGTGTTGGTCGGCCAGGGCTGTTTGGTATTTTCGGTTTTTTCCAAAAGTTATTTTCCAATATTACAGAAAAATTTTTTTAACAATCGTTTTTTATTGCAGACTTCAACGAAGTAGCGTGAGCTTTATTACAAAATGCACTAATTTCATCTTTTAGTAGTAATTTGATTTTAAAACAACAAAAATACAATAATAAAAGTTGCCAGAAAATGGTACCGGTATTTTTGGCCAAAACAGCTAAGTTAACATGAAAATGCTTGTAAGGCTTTCATTAACGTAAATTCAAAACGTTTGAAGCGAATTGAACCAGTTATTGTGCCTATTTCCTTTAAAAAATTGCTTGAGTTAGGAAAAAAACGAAGAAAACGTGAAAAAACCGACCCAACAGCCCTGTGGTCAGCGTTTTGGAGTCTCAGGCGAACACAAATCTATTCTAAGGGGTAGTCGAATTGTACGGTTAGTGTTCGTCTAAAGAAGTAATTTTGAATTGGTTAAACGAAGAAACAGAACCGATTTACCTAGATATAGCCGAATGCAGACATGGGCAAAGGGGGGGGGCTGAGGGGGGTTGGCCCCCCATCAGGCTCTGATCTACCCCCCATCAGCCGGCCGCTACCCCCCATCAGGAATTTTTTGGAAGAATTTTGTATAGAAAATTATGATAAAAATATGCCTGGAATAGGCGTAAATGAGCTCAGAATAGCTATTTTTAACTTATTTTAATGAAAAATAAGCCAAAAAAAAACCCTGATTTTCGCCAAAAATCGGACTTTTTGGCTTGCCACCCCCTTAGCCCCCCATCAGGCGCTCCTACCCCCCATCAGCCCCCCATCAGGAATTGAAAATTCTACCCCCCCATCAGCCGAAATGCTAGCCCATGTCTGGCCGAATGGACCTTGATTAGCTAGCAGAGCAGAGTATTACAGAGAGAAATGCGACACATACGAAGTACCCAACTGAGACACAAAAAATCGCTACATAAATGTACTGAATGCAACATTAGTTTAGTTTCCACTGTGCTATGCTACTGGGCATAGTTTTGCCCTGAATCAGTGCCCAAACCGCTTTTTTGATCTCTTTTTGTCTCTTGTAGTAGATGATCAAATTACAGAGAGGGTTGAGATTGGGGAGCAGCCACAGAATCTGCAGCACCTTCCTAGGCAACTTATCAAGCAGTTCAGCAGAGAAGGCCACTGTTTGAGGAACAACCGCGAAGGCAAAGGTGCACAATGCACTGACTCCAATTGAAATGGTCAGTCTCCGTTGCAGGACTTTTTCCTGTTGACTCGTTTTGTCACCGACTGTCCTTTGATTCTTTCTCCAATACACAACTCCTAGAGCTACATACAGCACCACACTGATCAAACCTCCCACTGGATGGGCGTAAAAGTAATAAACCGCATAGCGCTTGCTAAGCCGAGGAAACACTTGACCGGTGTAGCATGCAGCCCGCAATACCGACTCTTCACTGCTTCCAGCACTAGCAGCTATGACAGATAGGACAGCAAAAACACTGTAGCAGTTGATCAGCACGATGGTCAGACTGACAAACAATGTATCACTGGGAGCGTAGCGCAGAGGAAAACACACTGATAGAAAACGGTCCAGAGATACGAGAGACAGCATGAACGGTGCTGAATGGACAGAATACATCCAGGATATGGTTTGTGGCAGTGTTATGCACTCCCATAGGGTGACTAAGCTGGAGAAACGGTTGCTCAGCACTAGATTGAGACGGTGCAATGCTGAAATGCAGTTGTTCTAGGATGTATGTACAGGGTCCGCCAAAAAAAAACAACCCAGCAGCTGTTTCGCTGTAGCAACCGCAAATCTCAAGGATTTGAATGAATCCTTTTTTAAATGAAAGATAAATAAATTCTTAAAAGGTTGCTGAAATTTTCATTAATGTACTCTGCTTAGTTCCTTAGATATTCGCTCTCAAAATTAAAACAATGATTTTGGCAGTGAACAAGAGCGATTTTCTATATTCCACTGCACTTTGTAATAAAACTGATTCCTGCTACTGCTAAATGCTATTGGAGGCTTTACTGGTGACACACAAACTCGGTTTACTTCAACAGTAAAGTGTCATTAACTTCCAGCAGTAGGAATCTGCTTTATTATGAAGTGCAACGGAATCGCTCTTGTTCTTTGCCAAAATCTGTTTCGACTTTGAGGGTAAATTTCTCAAGAACTAAGCAGCGAATCTCAATAAAAATTACATCAATCTTTGAAGAATTTATAAATCTTTCTTTCAAAAGAGGATTCATTTAATCGGTTGCGATTCATGGTTGCAAAACTAAAAAACTGCCGGGTTGGCCAAAATCCCTGTTTTGACTTTAAAGAACTAAGCAGCGAATCTCAATAAAAATTGCACCAATCTTTAAAGAATTTATAAACCTTTCTTTCAAAAGAGGATTCATTCAAATCGGTTGCGATTCATGGTTGCAAAACTAAAAAATCTGCCGGGTTGGCCAAAATCCCTGTTTTGACTTTGAGGACAAATATCTCAGGAACTAAGCAGGAACTGATGTAAAAAATAATTTAATTGTAATTGAAATTCACATAATTGGCCCGTTTTTAATTTCAATTCAATTAATTTAATTTAATTAAAATTCAAAAGTTGTGCCATAATTTAATTGTAATTTAATTGAAATTCGCCTGGAATTTCAATTATATTTTCAATTATTTTCTGTGGTGAATGTAAGGAAATGCCTAAGTATTAGAGGCGCTAATGACTTCAAACAAAAACCTATTAAGGCTTTGTCGCCTATTTATACTTACCTCACTTTGTTTTGTAATATTTATGATCTGGTTTTCATTTTGTAGTTCTTAAAAGTTAAAACAGTGATTTTTGGATGTAAGGTGGGTTTACACCCGCTTTTCGGCGAACGTATCTAGGAAGTGATGTTGCTCAACAATGCTGAAAACCTTAAGATTATGTACTGAGATATAATAATTAACTAACTGCAAACTTCCACCCAGAATGCCATGTTATGCGTTTTTAAAAGGCAACATTTTGAAATTTTCTCGTCTGGTTGAGCAGGAAGCTAATCAGGTGTCTCTAAGCCCTTACATGGACATTTTTCTAAGTCCTGGGCAGGGTTGTATATTTTTCCGAAAAAAACCTCGGCCTGTTTTTTTCCAGTTTTTTTCCGGTTTTTTTCCGGTTTTTTTCCTAAATCGCGGAAAAAAACTCCAGCCCAAGTTCTGAGTATCCTAGACTGGTTTTATGTTTCCTAACGCTTTCTAGCGCCTTCTTCAGTCTTTTCAGACCAGAAATACACGTGTTACATAGATATAAATCACGAAACAGGCATGAAACAGTCCCTGACAGGCTTCATCAATAAACCCTATATGCAAATTTTCTCACAGCAGTTTGCATTTTTGTTTTATCATGCCAAATTTGGTCTTTTCTGTTGTTTTTCTAACAGTTTTGAGTCAGTATGGCCTATTATACATAGCGAAAGTCCGTTTTTGGTTAGAAAAATGACATAAATTGGCTATTTTTAGCTTGAGTTTTTTTCCGCGATTTATGTTTTTTTCCGACCCTTAGGAAAAAAACCGGTTTTTTTCCGGAAAAAAACAGTTTTTTTCCGGTGTTTTTTTCCCACCTCACATCCCTGGTCCTGGGTCACTGTCACTGTCTTTTAACAGCAAAAATACAACAATTTTCAAAAAATTGAAAAAATACTTGAAAAAATTGCATAATTGAAATTATCTGAGGTTCCATAATTTAATTGAAAATATAATTGTAATTGAAAATAATGGAAAACTATTTCAATTAATTTAATTTCATTTAATTGAAATTAAAAACTGAGCCCACAATTTAATTGTAATTGAATTGAAATTCAAATTCCATAATTTTACATCACTACAGGCTATCTTAATAAACGTTAGATCAATCTGTCACTAATTTATTTTTCTTCCATTTAAAAAAGGATTTATTCAAATCGCTTGAGATTTACAGCAAAAAATCTGCTGGGTTGTTTTTTTGCCGGACCCTGTAGATTGTACATGCTTTACATACCTGCTGTGAAGTAACCGAACACACCAACAGCATCTCCTAGGCTTAGAGCAGCTATAGTTAAGTACTCCTTCCTTGTTCTGAGAGCTTCATGGCAGCATATGGCTGTGCAGACAACAACATTACCCAAGCCAATAATGAGAAATTCAATAATCCATATAACATAGACTGGTATCAACCGATACGTATCATCACTCGCAGATTCAGTCTCACTTGCATTAGCCATGACTGCTACTTCGGTAGGTTTGGAACTCACTTCTCTGACTCTGAACAAGCACGCCAATGAAGGCCATTACCTGACAAGTCCACACGCAATGCACGGAACTGAAAAGCTCATTATTTCGCTTTAGGTTGAATTTTTTAAGTATTCTCCTCCATTTCAGATTGACTGGCATTTCATGAACCAGCTTGTCGCAGTGCTGGGCTGGCTCAAACACGTGTGTATGGAATATGACTTTATTACATGGAAACAAGACACCAGACACTTACGCTGACCACAGAAAGTTGAGCAAATTTTGGATATTCATAGATGATTTCTTAAAAGGCTAATGCAAAATACTGCATTGTCACATGATCCAACCAACTTTTCAGTTCAGTCAACAGAGATTTTTTTGGATCAAATGACCGATTTAAGCTCACAGCTAGCCATACCCGCTACGCCGCAACAAGAAAACTAAGAGCTAACTCGATTTCTATGTTGCAACATCATCAAAGTCCTAAATCAAGCAGCCAATGGTTGACCTAACCACTCGGCAAGCGATCTGACAGTAGGACATTCAAAAATGCTTCTCAGCTGCACTCTACGCGGACTCTGAATGCGACGTTGAATCTGCAGCATGATCTGAGCTCCCAGCAAACTGTCACCACCTAGGTCGAAGAAGTTGTCATCGATGTTGAATTCTCCAACGCCCAAGACCTCCTTGTAAATATTGACCAAATCGCGTTCCAGCTTGCTCAGCTTGTACCCACCGGTTGCAAGCTTTGATTCAGTCACATCTTCAGCCGCTGTTTCTTTTTCTTCCTCCTCCTTTTCAATCACTTCTGACAGCTGGGGCTTTTCTATCTTCATATCCAAATGGCGTTGGTGCAGCCAGTGTTCTACTCGGGGTTGAAGGGGTCTTGTGGACACAAGAATCTACAACTTGGGTTTGATTATGACGTGCGTAGACTAATAATGGCACAAAGTGAACCACTGTACCTGGGCATTATCATTAACGACAGCCAATATTCTTTCCAAGCTATCGATTCCCTCTTCAGGACTCATAGCCAGATCTTTAGCGGCTTTTTGATAGGCCGCTGTTTGCTCTTTGCCATATTCGAATTGCCAGTCATCCCAGTTGACAGAAATCCAACTGGTTGGTGTTGGACTGACCGTTTGAACAAAGGCATCCATGAATCGATTAGCTGCCATATATGCTGTCATTCCATAACCCCCTACAAATTAATCAGTCAGCTTTCTTTTTGGATGCATGACCGGAAATTCATATAATCTAATGCTTACCAAGAACGCTTGCCATTGAGCTGAAGAGCATGATGAACTCTGGTGCAAGTTCATCACTGATTTGATTGAGTGCTTCCTGCAGATTAAGCACTCCATAGATTTTCGGTTCGAATTCCCGATCTGACACATCATAACTGAGCTGCTCCAGATACTTGAGGTCAGCCAACCCTGCCGCATGGAAGATTCCATCAATCTTTCTATAGTAGTCCATTGTGCTTCTGATGAGGCGGATTGCATCGCGAGGCTTTCCGATGTCTGCTTGCACAATTGTCACCTCTGTTTGGTTTTTCTCCTCAAACTCATTCAACTCCTGCAGCACTGCCCGAACCTTTGGTGGCCCCTGAAAACGACCACTTGGATGGATGGATGGATTGACCGGGCGGGGCCGTCATAACCCTTGCGTTAGGCCACACTGCGGGCCCATCACGCACACCCATATCATCCTGCCCTTCCTTCGCTGCCTTCGCTACTAGCCGCCACACATGCTCGGTGTCAGTCTGGTCGGGTCTCAATGGTAGCTGTCCCCATTCCATATGTCCCAACACATGCGTGGTTGCTATTGTAGCTTTCGGGTGCAACGGCAGCTCCAGTCGGTTCCCATTTACCTACTCGCTGTCACCAGCTTTCGGTAGCCTGGGTTGGGCTTTGTGCCAACGACCAACTCTTTGCGGCAAGAAACTTGCCGCGCCAAGAGGATGAGCATACGACGTCGCGCACAGTGGATATGCGGCCTAAACCACTACACCAACTGTGCCGCCGGCAAACGACCACTTGACTTATGTATGACAAGAGGAAATATTAGTTTACCTTTCTGGACTTGATCATAGAGTCCCATTCTTCTTTAGGTGGGAAGCTGCTTCTGGTTGTGATGACGATCTTGCATCCCAATTCTGCCAGTCGGCCAGCAATAGCTCTGCCAATGCGGCCCAACCCTCCAGTGATTATATACACTCCCTTTTCCTTGAGTTGCACCTGGGCTTGTTGTCGCAGTTCTTGCTCGAGTTTGAGCTCCTCAAAGGTCTCCACCCATCTGTTTCGACCTCTGAGTGCGACCACATGGAATGGGTCAGGGCTTATAGTGAGACACTCCCTCAACACTTGCTGTGACAAATTCTGTAGGTTGCGTGAGCTAGGGGGTTCAATGTCCAATACTCTGCAACTCATTTGAGGGTTTTCTTGGGGCATCACCACTGCAGGGCCAAGAAGTGTGGCATTAACGGGGTTGATTGGCTCTTGACTGACTTGGGCCATTCTCTGGGTCACCACCCACATTTTGAGTGGATTGGAAGAAGAGTTGTTTGTGAGCGCCTTGGCCAAGTACATCAAATGGTAGTAGACGCTGACTGGTTGATGTGGGGTAAACGACATGCTGTCTGTCAGTGCCCACAGATACAGCACATTGTCAGGATAGTGACCGTCATCTTCTAGTCTTTCGAGCAATTTCTCATACACTGCCTGATCATCTGGTCTGATCATGTACTGATCAGGATTGCCATTGTTCCAGCTGTATTTGTACACTCGCTGGACATAATTTCCAGCTGATTCTATCTTGGAGGCTAACTCATTGCTGAGTGCACCATATGCGTTATCAGACTCCATGAAAATGAGCCAGTTTGCAGGTTTAGTGTTCTGCGTTGTGCTTGGCAATGAGGACCTGGTCCAAGATGGGATTTGAAATCTCTCAGCCACTGGAAGCAATGTGTTCTCAAGCTTCTGTTGGCCGCCATAGCCCACACTTCGGACGTTTTCTGGCCAGCAAGGCCGTTTGGCGAAGGGGTAGGTAGGAAGTGGTATCCTGGTGAACTTGTCATCCTTGTGGAAAGCCTCCCAGTCCATGTCCATGCCAGCAGTCCAGAGCTGGGCCATTGTTCGGTGCAAGAAGGAACCAGAAAGTTCGAGTTCTCTGGGATGTGGCATGGTGGACATTGTTAGCGGTTGGATAGTTTCTGGCATGGTTTTGATGAATCTTGATGCCAGTGTTCTGAGTGTGCGACTTGGCCCTACCTCTAACAATACAGCGGGGTTTTCCTTCAGCAGGTTTTCTATGTTGGATGCAAACTGAACAGGATTTGTCATCTGATCAGCCCAGTATCTTGGGTCAAGGGCATGTTCATCAGTCATCCAGGTGCCGGTGAGATTTGCCATCATTTGGATTCTCGGTTTCTTCAGTCTTACATCTTTAGCTTTCTCCAGCAACGTTGCCGCTGCATCCTTCATCATGGGCGTGTGGAAAGCACGACTCACATGCACTCTACGAGACAGGATTCCATCGTTATTCAAGGCCCTTTCTGCTTTGCTGATGGCTTCAGCATGTCCTGCGAATACAACATCATTTGGTGAGTTAACTGCTGCCAGCCATAGGTTTTGGTAGCCTTTTACAAACGCCTGTGCTGTTTCCTTCTGCATGCTCACAGAGAGCATGTTACCAGCAACTGCATCCTCCATAGCAAAAGCTCTCGTAACCACCAAATTGAGGGCATCTTTTAACCTGAAGATTCCAGCAAGACAAGCAGCTGCATACTCTCCAATGCTATGCCCGACCACGGCATCAGGTCGTAATCCCCAATCCATGAGCATTTTTGCGAGAGAGTACTCAACAGCAAACATTGCAGGCTGCAGATTGAATGCTCTGTTTAAGTTTTCAGTGTTTTCAGTGGTCACCTCCTTCTGGAAAATTACTGAGCGTATGTCAAGGTTGTAGTCCTCTTGTAGAATATCGCAGCACTCATCAAAGTATTGTCGGTACTTGCTTTCGATTTCATACAAGCTCTGCCCCATCTTTACATACTGTGAGCCTTGGCCAGGAAACAGAAACACCATCTTCAAATTTGTGTTTCGTTGTTTTTGCTGCTCAACTGGTTTGGCAGCTTCCAGGTTAGCAATGGCTGACTGAAAATCATGGCAGGGCACAGCTAATCTATGCTTGAACTGCTCTCTTCCAACATGAAGAGTGTAGGCGATGTTTGCCAAGCTCATTCGCTTGGAAGAGACCTCAGGTATATTTTGTTGTTGACGAAGGTAGTCAATGAGCTTGGCCTTAGCTTCTTCAGCTGCGTTCGCTGTTTTGGCAGAAACTGTTAGCAGATACTGCAAACGTTTTGACTGGTCTGCTCGTTTGCTTTGAGCTGGGGTTTTGTCTGGGGCTTCTTCTAAAACCATATGGCAATTGGTTCCACCAATGCCAAAACAGGATATTCCTGCTCGGCGTTTTTGTCCTTGTCCAACATTCCAATGTCTAAGTTTAGTGTTGATGAAGAAAGGACTCTCTTCCAGCTTCATGTTGGGATTTGGTGAAGAGAAGTTAATTGATGGCACCATCTGACGATTTTCGAATTGAAGGATCACCTTGAAGAGGCCTGACATGCCGGCAGCAATGTTGCAATGGCCGATATTTGACTTGACTGAACCAAGACAACAGAACTGTTTCTGATCGGTTTTCTCTCGGAACACTTCTGTCAGTGCCCTCACCTCAATGGGATCACCCACAAGAGTTCCAGTGCCATGACCTTCCACATAGGTAATCGAATCAGGAGCCACCTTTGCCATTTCTTGAGCTTCAGCAATCACTTGCATCTGACCTTGCACACTGGGACTTGAGTAGCCGATCTTTGCACTTCCATCATTGTTGATGCCAAAGCCTTTCACAACTGCTCTGATGTTGTCACCAGCTTCTATCGCATCTTCAAGGCGTTTCAATATGAGAACACCAACTCCATCTGTGAACAGTGTTCCACTGGCATTTGCATCAAATGCTCTGCAGGTTCCATCTGGTGAAAACACGTGGCCTTCCTGATAGTAGTAGCCTCCTTGGGGAAAGATCATACTAGATGCTCCAGCAATGGCCATGTCGCACTGGTTTGAGAGCAGAAATTGGCAAGCTGTGGAAACTGCAACCAATGAGGTTGAACAAGATGTTTGGATTGCAATGCTTGGACCATCGCAGTTGAGCATGTATGAGGCCCTGGTGGTAAGGTAGTCTTTGTCATTGCCGGTTTCTGTGATGTGAAACCCTGTAGGGTCCTTCAAGTTGACAAGACCACCTCCTTTGAGGTAGTGAAGAAGATAAGAGGGCAGATAGCAACCCGCAAATATTCCTGTTCGCACACCCGATTGTTTGGGTGCATAACCAGCGTTTTCCATGGCTTCCCAAGCACACTGTAGAAACAGTCTATGTTGTGGATCCATTAACTTGGCTTCTTTCTCACTGATACCCCAAAAACGAGCATCGAAATGCTCCACATTGTCGATGATGGCACCAGCCTTGATGTAATTGGGGTCTTTGATCACTTCTTCTGGGATTCCTCTTTTCAGCAGCTCTGCTTCAGTGAATTGGCGAATGGCAGAACCACCTGAGGACAGAAGGGACCAGTACTTTTCGGTGCTGTCTCCTCCTGGGAAACGACATGACATTCCCACTATTGCAATCTCTGTCGCATCAGAAGCAGACAGCCTGCGCTTTGAGATAGCTGATAGTTTGCGTTCAACACGTTGTGTTCCCATCATTCGACTAATGAAGTTGGCAAACGCCTCAAGTGTAGGGTGCTCAAAGATATCAACCACCGATAGGCTTACACCAATGCTGTCTGACAACTGTTCTACCATTTGAATGGCCAGCAGTGAATGTCCACCCATGTCAAAGAAGTTGTCTGAGACGTCTACTGGTTCCTTTCCAAGTACCTCGTTCCAGGCCTGGGCAATGGCTATCTCCAGTTTGCTCTTTGGAGGATTTCTGCTGGGTGTTTCTATGTCTTTCTTAAATTCCTTGAACTTGGGCAACTTCTTCAGTGATACTTTTCCTGTGCTTTTCTCCAATGGAAGCTCATCAAGCGGCACAAAGTAGCTGGGCACAGCATAGTGGGGGACACGGTCCTTCATGTATGGTCGCAACTGTTTTGCCAACTGGTCACCAGGTATCCGTCCATTTCCAACCACATATGCAACCAGAAACTCTGGCTGACCAGTTTTCTCATTCAACTCTGGCTGCACAATGGCTGCTTGAACACCAGGATGTTCTGCGATTGCAGTTTCAACAGCTCCTGGCACTATGCTGTATCCTCTGAGTTTGATCATGAACTGAATCCGTCCAGTGACTTCAACATGACCGTTTGGCAGGATACGTCCACCATCACCTGTTCTGAACATTCTACCACCATTTCCGGTTATGTGATCATTCAAAAACCGCTCTGCAGTCTTCTTCGGTTCATTCAGGTAGTCCAGAGCAACTGAGTCACCGCCAACATACAGCTCACCTTTGCAGCCACGTGGAACTGGGTTCATCTCCTCATCCAGGACATAGATATTCACGTTTGACATGGGTTCACCAATTGGGGCATACTTCTGTGACAAAACTGGGTCAACATCAGCTAGATTGTATGTGCAGACATCGTGGCACTCAGATATACTGTAGTCGTTGATCAGTTTCACTCCTGGAAGTCTTTCATAGAACCGTTGTCTGAGGTTCATGGTGACCACCTCACCATTCAAGTAGACCATTTTCATATCGGGCAGTCTGCTCTTCAGATCGAGCTTGGGGGTGTGCAAAATCTGCTCTAACAGTGAAGGTGTAAACAAGATTCTATTGATCCTGTGCTTGCTGAGGAAATCTACCAGACGTCTGGGGTCATAGATGACGTCATCTGGGATTACATAAGCAGTGGAGCCTTGGAGAATTGGTCTCATCACCTCCCACACAAAGAACACATTGCATGCTTCTCGTTCAACATTTATGTATGGGTAATGAGTGTAGCGCCAATAGTAAGAATTGACCGCGCCTCTATGAGGGCATCTGATACCTTTGGGAATTCCTGTGGTGCCAGAAGTCATGATGAAATAGGCGGGCATGTCAGGTTGGTGGTACTCAGCATTTTCCTCAAGGCTGGGAAGTTGTTTCCTGGCAAGAACGCGCTCCCATCCATTTTCAAGGCTGAATGTCCGGTCTGTTGGTACCTTGACCTCATCTGGCAGATTGTTGTAGAAGACGCGTTTTGTGACCACTAGAACTGGGTTTGCCGTTCGAATGGTCTTCTCAAGCAACATCAGTGGATAGGCTGTCTCAATGGGCAAGTAGCCACCTCCTGCCTTTAGAATAGCTATGTAAGCTATCACATACTCAACACAGCGGTCCATATAGATTCCTATGGCTTTGTTAACTCCTGCACCTTTGTACCTAAGGTACCTGGCAAACAGGTCAGTTTGCTCATCCAGTTCTTTGAAGGTTAGCTTTCGATGGGGGTCAACTACAGCTATTTCATTGGGTGTTTTGGCTGCTTGTTCTCTGAACAAATCGTGAAGACATTTGTCCTTAGGATATGGTTCATCAGCCCCTATCAATATGCTTTTGGGCAGCTTTTGAAGCTCATCCTTCAGCTTGTTGCCTAGGTAAGTGAGCACTTGTTCTTGATGGGTCTGAGTGTAGAAGTGGCCACCACCAAAGATCTTCATCTGGAACTGCTTGGAAGTGTAGGTGTTCCAGCTCTTCAAGTCATCTTCCTGGAGGATCTCATCATTCACTCCACCCATGGCAGTCAGATTACAGGCCAAAGGAGCTCTGTCGACATGTTTGTACGTTTCTGAGACGGCGAAATCGGCTCTGATGGGTGGCAACAAGAGTTGCACCAGCTCTTCATTCTCCAGCGCCTCAGCAGGCACCAGGCCGAGCTTGCTTATTACCTTCACCAACTCGCTGTCAGACAACTGATACATGGCGTCTTCTTCATCCACTTTTGCCAAGTGAGGAGCTGTGTGAGCTGAGAGGAACACGTGCAGTGGAGGCAGTACTCTCTTCTGTTGCAGCCGCTGCGCCACTTCATAGCAGAGCAGAGCTCCCACGCTGTGACCGAAGATGGCATAAGGTTTGTCGGTGTAGGGCAGCATGGCTTCTGCTATCTCTTTGGCCAGTACGGTCATGTCAGAGATGATGGCTTCGTGTTGACGACCTCCTCTGCCAGGAAGACTGATTGAGAAGACTTCAACGTGCTCCACGAACTGAGCCGCCCATGTGCGGTAGGTGTGCGGACCGCCTCCACCGTGTGGAAAGCAGAAAAGTCGGATGAGAGCGTCGGGTCGTTGCTCATAGTTGACCAGCCAAGAGTTCACTGTGGCTTGGTGGGGACTCGTGTGAGGAAGAGCGACTGAATTGTTGGCAACCATTGCGCTTGCCTAAAATTCGATGCGTCTATATGCATGTGCTGTTATCTTTGTACTGTACATATTCCATCATACAGTTTCACTGGGACCCAATTTTTTACAATTTTAGACACGATAATGTAATTGAATTTCAAAACACTTACTTCTGGGTTTGCTACCTACATTTTCGAAGCTGCATCTAAAGCTACATAATGACGTCGCCAGCGCTCTCCCCCCCGTAATCAGTTGTACCTTTAGCTATTGTGTAATTTTTGCACGATTCACAAGCACAAAAAATTGGCCAAAATAAAACCTTTACAATAATTTATTTACTAAGATGTACTAAAGGCTGTTAATTGTGCTGTTACATCAAAATGCTTTTTAAATTAATTTTTGTCTACTGATTTCTCTAAAATTTTCTCGCCCTGATTGGGTCGCGGTTACACTCTGGCTGGGTGCCCTAAGCAATAGAACAGACCGATATTTCGACTCATACAGTACGGTAACTGACCACTGTTTTCCTATTTCTGGCGTTGTTTAATTTACTTTGTTTACTGTCTTTTGATTATGCCTGCTGTCTGTGCTCCAAATCATTTCTATAGGTTTTTCAGACGCCGCACATTTTGCAACGAAGGAGTGCCGATTTGTCGTCAGCGACGCGTATTGTTAGTCAAGTTTTTCTGTAGACGCAAAGAAGTCGGATCAACTTTCAGAACACTTACGCTTTGCTGCCAGTTGTACAAACTCCACTTGTTCCAAGTTCTCCAGGGCTTTCAGGTAGGCCGACTCGGTCTCAATGACGGTCTGGGGTCGACTATTTTTGCTCTGCAAAACAAACTAATGAGCATGGCAATTATATCCAAATAGCGTAGTAGTGAATTCGAATTTCAAACTCTAATTGGAAATGGAAACACGCACATACATTGTACATAGGTTTTTTAATGACACTACTTAGTCTAAACCCGCTTTATGAAGTGGACAAAAACGAGATCGAGCAAAAAGCTACCAAAGTTGAGCTCTCGGTTGCAGTTTGAAAGAAAGAGTTTAGTTGTTTAGAAGTCTGCTTACCAGTAGCGATCCCAGACAGCCGAACACCGAAATCGGTGAGAACAATTTGCAGGCAACGGAGCCGCCGGTTTGTGCTTTGAAAGGCACGTAAATGAAACTTGTTTGTGTGACCTGCGGTTAAATACGGTACCACCGAACTGATAAAAACCGCTTTTGATAAACAGGCGCCGCCGTTTAATATTGGAGAGAAATTTTAAGCTTACGCAAACATGCCTTACTTTTTGACTCTCGCCACTGACAGTATCGCTGCTTTTTATGTATTTTGCAACTTTTCAACCGCATTCAAGCCGCCCGTATACTAAACCAGGTCGCATTAAGTCTTTTTGCATAATACCAGAGAGTTAAGGCAGATGTAAACTTTCCTCCACTCGGTGGCGCTGGCATTTTCTAAATGGCAAACTGCCATCCCGTTGATGCTAACCGGGCGGCACTTTGCCAGTCGACCAAAGTTGTGTGGGTGGCAAAGTTAAAATGCAAGCCGCCTGGCGAGACGAAGTACATTGTACGTATAAATCCGGCATTACCAGTTCGCTAGGCTGTTTGTTCTTACTATTCACGGACTTGATGTTAATGAGGCGCATGGTTTATAAAAAGTTGCGGCGTTTATGTGTCTTTGAAGTCTCAAAAACACGTCTGTATATCGACAGCATTCTGTCTGTACGTGCTAAAAGTGTTCTGCCGCCGTCCAGTAAGCTAAAACGACACGGGTGATGCGGAAATTTCCGACGCCGGGCTTGGCGGCGCCTGATAGCAACGACTTGTCTGGCGCAAAGTCCGTCTTTCACTTGAAGCGTCACTTTTTGTACTCATCTAACTTTAAACTTAATTCGATTCGATGTACCTAGGCCAATCACGTGAATTTCCACGCGTTTCAATGTTGCATTGTTGAGAAACTGGTTTGGTTTATACTTTAATCGCAGACGTAAACATGCCCCGTTCTGTCTGGGCTGCTGTTAAAGCTGAAACCCCAGAAACTCAAAGTCAGTAGAGATCAGTAAAGTTCGGTTGTTGACGCTGATTTCAGTGTTCTTCAGTCTCGAGTTGTAGGCGATAGGCAGAGGAATTCCATGGGCAATTCTCTCGTTGCTTAGCTGTTTGACAGTTTTCTTTGAAAAATCCACCAACATCTGTGCATTTTCTGTCATCGAACTGGGATTTATGCTATCGATTAGATCACTCTTGGCCGAAGCTATACTAATGTGCCAGTTCCTAAAGATTGGCACCACACGCGGCTTTTCTCCATGCGGATTGAGCATTTTGAAACTGACACTCGCTTCTATGCACCCGGCCACTTCGAAAATTGTACTGCGGCTTTTGTTGGCATCTATTCTATAGACTTCAAGCCTGCCCTGGGCGGTTGCCACTGCCTGACCATCTTGAAAGTTCATTTTTGGGGCGGACGTAGTGTAGGCGCGAATCTCGCCTAGAAACAAGTGACAAATTTAAGAGCCGGTTTTTCTAAGTATCGATTCTTCCCGGACAAATCTCAACTTTTTGTCTCCGATTTGACTAAAATTTTGTATTTTGGTTTAATTTGACCTAAAAAGACATTTTATCACCTTCCCAGCCATTTTTGAGAGGGTCACTTTTTCGACCCAACCTCAGCTTTCGGCTTATAACTCGAGAACGAATCAAGTTAGAAAGTTGGGGATAGCATATTTAGAATCAGAAGAGCGTTCTCTTTCAAACGATACCCTACTCGACCAGATTTCTGACAAAATCTTTTTTCGAATCCCTTCCGGACCCGATTTGACCCCGCAGTTCCAGCTACTAATCAGGGCACAACGGAAATTTGACTTGTGACGTCATTATCTTTTAAATGTAAGCTAGAAGCCATGTCACTCGCGTCAGAAAGAATTAAGCAAGTCCAGAATTGTGCAATGTATGCAAGAGATACTGTGTAATATGTATGACAGAAATCTGGGAGATCGGTCCACAATTGACCATGTTCTGCTCTTTGCAGTGTATGCCAGCTGAAAGGCAAATTTATATAAAATATCACGGATTTTCAACATTCAAGGCCCAAAAACTCAACTTGCCCCCTTTTTTCTCGAGTTTTTGGTGGGTTCGAAAGCGAATAGATAGCACTACATTTCCATGAAATATAATTATCGGAATGGGGGTTGTAGCGGCGTCAAATCGGGTCCGGAACGGATTCAAAAAAATGTTTGTCAGAAATCTGGTCGAATAGGGTATCATTTGAATAAGCCGAAAGCTGGCTCGAAAAAGTGACCCTCTCAAAAATGGCCGGGAAGGCGATAAAATGTCTTTTTAGGTCCAATTAAACCACAATACAAAATTTTAGCCAAATCGGAGACAAAAAGTTGAGATTTGTCCGGAGGTTGAGGAGCAAAAGTAGATGATAAGTTTTCCACGAAATTTCAGAGCACTTACTTTTAGCATCCTCCTGATCTGTCGAACTGAGCTCTGGGAAATGGGAGCCGAGACATTCTGTGAGACAGGTCGGGTCGGGACTCCAAAGTTTAGCCGCGGCAGGCATATGATTTTCGTTGCTTATAAACACGGTTTTGTTGAATTTGTGGGCGTGGTATAGCAATGAATTGAAGAAGTATTCTGACAGAAGAAGGTAAACCATTTTAGACGCGGTTCCGAAGTCGGGTTTGTCTATGGGATCTGGTTGAAAAGGGGTTTCGACTGAAGGAAAGTGGTTGTGAGTGATTTGGCCCTTGTGCCAGCTTTCAATAGAGTTCCGACCGACAATCACAATTCCAATCAGACTGAAATCCATTCTCATTGGGCCCAGCAGTTCGTAATAAACATATTGACTAAACTTTTCGTTTATAGATTCTGCTATAAATTGTTTGGCAGTATCGCAAATTATACTTTCCACCTGAGGCAGGATCCAGTTAAGAATACGGTTGCGCAGAATGTGTAACAGACTGGACATCAGTCCATCACCCGAAATCATAAGGTCGATTTGTCCCATTTGGCAGTCACACGACACTTCACTCATTTCAAGTTTGTTCTGTCTTGTCTTGACCAACCGGACTGAGATGGTCAGTTTGGGCGTACCCTGAGTTTCGGCTATGCAACGGCCATTCCAATATCGCGGTTTCAGAAAACCTGGCCTTACTACGACTGACCAGTTTGCGCGTACAAAGTAAGACCCACCCTCAGCAGTCCATTGGAGTCCGTCTGGAGACATGAGATCGTATCGAAACTTGCCAACTGTGAAATCTTCGATCCGAATGTTGTGAAGCTTTAGAGCTGTAAATTTCAAGATTTTCCGCTCAAAATCAGGAAGTCGGGACAGTCGCTGCTTTATTTGACGCTTCAAAGCCTGATCTGCTATCTAAATTACAGAGTTATATTGTACATATGTCATCTGAACGTCGTAGTCAAGGCTACAGACTATAGGCAGACTATCCGACTCCACCTGTTAGGAATTTTTTGGCAGAATTTTTGTGTTAGTAGACTGTAGTTGTAAGATTAAAATTATTGACAATCATAGTAGCTTACAGTACAAATTTATCGAAAACACAAGCCAGAAATCATATTTTGACTCATCTTATCTCAACTAGAGTGCGAACAATACCTGAAAAACCAAATACCCCAATACCCAATCCCAATACCTATAAGACCCCAATACCCAATACCAAATACTTGCGTAGCTGAGCCAAAAATTGCATTTCAGTGAACAAGTACATTACAGGATTTCTTTCACAGAGACTAAATTTCGAAACGGCCTGGTTGGGCCATTGTCCAAATAGGGCGAGAAATTTTGCAAATTAGCCTTTAAGAAAGCATTTAGAACCCGTCCTGGAGTGCAAAATAAGCATAAATTAACAGTTTTAGTCCGTCCATGATCTACTGTATTCACAGAGTTCCTTATTTTCGGCGGATTTTTTGTGAGCACTCCACCGGAAAGGGGTGCACCAGACCCGCGCCCGCTGGGTACAGTACTAATACCTTGTGCATTCTGTATCACTAAAATGACAAATTTCACAAATTGAATCACAAACGTTTATCTTCGGTAAGAACAGAGAAATTGCACTAATCACTAGTGTACTACTTAGAAAAGCCGACAGTATAGGACATTCTTAACCTTTAGTTTATTAACGCAAAAACGGCTTTCTATACCTAATCATCGGTCAGTCTTATCGATTTTTCAGGTCAGTTCTTCAGTTCAAGAGCGATTTCTTCGGTCCTAATTGGTATTGGGTATTGGGCAGACATGGGCAAAGGGGGGGCTGAGAGGGGGTTGGCCCCCCTCAGGCTCTGCCCTACCCCCCTCAGCCGGCCGCTACCCCCCTCAGGAATTTTTTGGAAGAGTTTTGTATAGAAAATTATGATAAAAATATGCCTGGATTAGGTGTAAATGAGTTCAGAATAGCTTATTTTAATGAAAAATATGCCCAGAAAATGGACTTTTTGGCTCACCACCCCCTCAGCCCCCCCTCAGGCGCTCCTACCAACTCAGTCCCCCCTCAGGAATTGAAAATTCTACCCCACCCCCTCAGCCGAAATGCTAGCCCATGTCTGGTATAGGGGCATATAAACCCAATGCCCAATACCCAATACCAATACATGGAAAACACCCCAATACCCAAAACCAGTTCGCACTCTAGTCTCAACCGCCTCAGCTCAGCCCTATATCACAATCCGAAATTCTACTGCTATAGCAGCCCACTTCGTGTCAACATACAGTACTGGAAAAAGGATGTCCGCTTGTCCATTTTCTAGTGATGTAAAAAATTAATTTAATTGTAATTGAAGTTCGCATAATTGGCCTGTTTTTAATTTCAATTCAATTAATTTAATTTAATTGAAATTCAAAAGTTGGGCCATAATTTAATTGTAATTTAATTGAAATTCGCTTGGAATTTCAATTAAATTACGCTAGGTCTTTTTTCGCTAACACTGTATTTATTATGATACCCTGCTTATGTAATCCAACGCCTCTTGTGAAAAGTGAATAATGGCCCCGGGTAGAGTAGTGTGCACATGCACAGATGCCATCGAAAGACAAACCAGCGCTGCTAATTTGACAAGAGTGAACATTTGAGAAGCCATTTGGCCAGTAATATGACTGCGAACGACTGAATAAACCTGTTCTTAGCCGGAGTTATCAGTGCGTGGTGTATGTTTGTGTACAAATACGTTTCACTAGACAAATAAAACATTGCAACGAAACGTTGACTGTATTTGATACGGAAGCGCATTAGATCTTTGGTGTTAGCCTCCAGCAAAACGCTTACGTGAGTTTTGTCCCTTCTGCAGTCTGCCAAAGTAGTTATAATCGTGTGAATCGCAGAAGACCTGGCCTGACCTTGCACTTTGCCGCCGCCAACACTGACCATTAGTAACCGCGGACAGTTCTTTGGGGCTGAGTGTGTTGAAAAGAGCTGACCTTAGTGCAAAATCGGTCAAAACGAGACTATGGCCAAGCGCTAGATGCTGGCACCAAACCAAACAGGCCAACAAAACGTCTCTCTTACACGTGAGTGACGACCTCCAGACGCCATGTGGTTGATCAGCAAGCTCGGCGCTCTCTGTCCGAGCCGCCAGAACGGAACCGACTCTTTGGCTGGCGGGCTCTTGATCTCACTGGAGCTAATCACCGTGCTTTTATGGCTGGTGAGAAAGGTGCGCAAAAATCGGAGCAGAATCTGCAAACTTCTCGGCTTCGAATGGCGCGGACAAGTCGAACCAGAGAGAGACAGTCCGAACTACCAGCCCAAAATAATTTGGGAGAACGTCAGCCTGTTCGGAATCGCGCATCTGTTTGCTCTTTACGGCCTTTATCTGATGTGGAGCTCGGCTAAATGGCAGACTACTGTTTGGGCCTTCGGACTTCATCTGTCCTGTCTCTACAGTATTCCCGGAGGGGTTCACAGACTCTACTCGCATAGAGCATTTAAAGCGACCAGGTACTACTTTTTCACTTCATTCTTGGCATACACAAACAGGTTCGGGCCGGTCGGGGCGGAGGTGGTAGGCGTAGCGGATTCCCTCTGGGTGGGGCTCCAAAATTTCAAAAAGCTCCAAAACGACTGGAAATGCGTTTTTTTAGCACGTTTTGTTCAGTAAGGAGGCTGACAATCGCTATTTTTAAGCATTTAAATAGCGTTACTAACAGTTAGAAACAAGCAAAAATTGATAAAAAAGGGCTTCTACGTAAAAAACACCGATTTTCCTTTAAATATCAGCAGTGGAAACGCCAAATTCGGTTGCTAAAGGCTTTTGAGCGGATTTTAAGCTAAAAATTAGTGTGCCAACACGAATTTGGAAGGCATTCCTATCGATAAGGATCTGCGTCAAAAAGAAGAAATTGATACCTCTTCTTTACGGGTCGGTAAAATCACAAAGTCGAAAAAAGTAACAACAAAATTTTGTTCACTTTCGTGCAATATTGTACTAACAGGGGTTTTTATTTGGTTCAGCACGTTAAGCAAAGTGTGCTTGTATGGGTGGTTTTTTGTTTTGTAAGGTAAAATTACTTCAAGCGCGCTTCCCACCACATCTGCCCCAATTTCTGAAAATATGTAGGGTTGCCTTATTCAGTAAAAAGTATGCACTGAAGACATTTTCAGGTTGTACGAAGTGGTTATAATGATTCTGCAGACCACTCTGCTACAGAACGACATAATTCACTGGGCCAGAGACCACCGATGTCACCACAAATTCGTAGATACCAACGCCGACCCGTATTCGGCAAAGCGAGGGTTCTTCTTCTCACACTGCGGTTGGCTGTTGATCGAACGCCATCCAGACGTTATTCGTCAAGGAAAGAAGATAGACGTGTCCGATTTAGAGGCGAATCCAGTGCTTCGATTCCAGCAAGACTACTACCCTGTCTTGGTTCTGCTTTTCCACAACATTCTGCCCACGCTTTTGCCCGTCTTGCTCTGGCAGGAGCGAGTTTGGACGGCCTACTTCTGTGCTGTCCCGCTTGTGTAAGATTTTTGTTCTATTTTATTTGCAATGAACAAACCGGCACCTACAAAGTACGTACCATAAAAATAAACCAGTAAATTATACGACACCCCAGCAGATGGATTACGTACGTAGCATGGGTAGGTACTGTATTAGCGCAAGGCACCAACTAGATTCTAGAATGACTGTGGACTGTAAAATTTTTTTCTATTGAAAAATTCTTGTCATTCTCAACCTCTCCCCTGAGCATGTTTACACTTTGTTATGCCATGTACATGATATTACGATTAAACCTATTTAGGTGGGTGCTGTCCCTGAACTGTACCTGGTTCATAAACAGCATTGCTCATTACGGTATGCTGGGCAAACGACCGTATAGCAAGAAGATGACCCCGGTAGATCTGCCGGCAGTGTTGAATTTGTTGACGGCAGGTGAGGCCGACCACAATTTCCATCATTGCTTTCCCCAGGACTATTACTCCAGCGAAAGAAGAGGCATCTTTTATCTTTCCGGCAACTTCATCAAATTCTGCAGTTATCTGGGCTTGACCTATGACCTTAAAGTGACCCCTGCTGGGTTGATACAACGCACCAAGCAGAGAAATGGCTTTGATCCGAAACTCGATTACTGACTGATCTGTCTGTTTTGACCTGCTTTCTACTGTATGTTTTATGTGGTTGAATTTGAATGGAAAAATTAAATTTCATATGCATATTAGCTAGCCAAACTTGCTCTTCGCTTACCGAGTGTTGACAGTGGCGCATCCAGGATTTTGGAAAGGGGGGGGGGTGTAAAATTTTGAAAGTGTCTGGTTGGGCCGCTGCCCAACCAGGGTAAGAAAATTTAGCAAAATTAGCCTTCAAAAACGCGTTTAAAACGTATTCCGATCTTAAAATTAACAGAAATTACAAGTTTTAGTAGTTTATAATGGCCTGGTTGGGCTTCTGCCCGACCAGGGCGAGAAAATTTTGAAAATTTGGCCTTCAAAAACGCATTTAGAAGGCATTCTGAGCACAAAATAGACAGTTTTAGTACATAATTCATTAGTTTCTTATATTTTTAACAGACTTTTTCTTCCTACCTCCACCACAAAGGGGGGTGTACACACCCTACACCCCCCTGGATACGCCACTGGTGGGTTATGTTTTAAACCTTGGCGCGTTGGCAATAGGATCAGCCGACTTTACTGCAAACCAAATTGACTTTTTTTGTCTACCGTACACAAAACGAAAACCAGCTGATTGGCGCTACGCCAAAAATAAGTACGGCTCGAACAAAATCGAAAAAGGAAGAAATCGAATAGGTAGGACTGCGGCAAACTAAATCTAGTGTTATAGTTTTCTCGTGTTTTGACGCGCAGAGAAACTGACATACTAATAATATTTCTGTTGCAGCGGAGAACTTGCCTATCTGACTTTGTTGGTATCTCCTGCTTCATTTATTATATATTTGTAAAAATAGAAAGCGAAATACGAGGAAAAACTATTTTGTATGGTGTTTGGTTGCACAAGTGATGTATAAATTGCCTCGGAACCACAATGCCACGACCTATCGCACCAGTTTCGTCAACAGTCGATATTTAGGCCGCCAGCGATCTCCCAACTCTCGTAAGTTATACACAGCGTGTGCCAAAAAACAAACCCAGCAGGTTTTTTACTGTGGCGACCGCAAATCTCAACCGATTTACATGAATCTTTTTTTGTTGAAAGACCAATAATTGCTTGATAGATTGGTGCAATGTTCATTAAGATACTTTGCTTGGTTCCTGAGATATTTGCCGTCAAAGTAAAATCAGAGATTTTGGTCATGAACAGCAGCGATTTTTTTATTCCGTTGTACTTCATAGTAATAAAACGGATTCCTACAGCTAATGGCTAATGTCACGAGGCTTTACTGGTGACACAGACGCTCGGTTAATTCACAAATAAAGTCTCATTAGCCCCAGCAGTAGGAATCTGCTTTATTATGAAGTGCAACCGAATCGCTTTTGTTCATTGCCAAAGTCTGTTTTGATTTTGAGCGTAAGTATCTCAGGAACTAAGCAGAGTATCTTGATAAAATTTGCAGCATTTTTTTCAACAGTTTATCTATCTTTCATTCGAGTCGGTTGCTACAGCAAAAAGTCTGCTGGGTTGTTTTAATCACTGTTTTTGTTCATGCCAAAATCAGTGTTTCAAATTTTATGGCAGATTTTTTTATTGTGGCAACCGCAAAACTGAACCTATTTGAGTGAATCTTTTTTGAATGAAAGACAAATAAATTATTGACAGATTGGTGCAATTTTCATTCATCTTCTCGTTAAGAGATCTTTCTGGTTAAGAGATCTTAATGAAAATTGCACCAATCTGTCAATAATTTATTTGTCTTTCATTCAAAAAAGATTCACTCAAATAGGTTCAGTTTTGCGGTTCCCTCAATAAAAAATCTGCTGGGTTGGCACACCCTGTATATATTTATCCCTTCTCTCTTTTTTGCCACTTACTATTGGTTTCCTTTCTTAGCCGTTCACGTAGACACAAGTAACCGCCGTCGCAGTGGCCCAAACCAGCAGAACAGCTTCGAGAAACAGTCACCCACACAGGCAACCCTCACGTAATAATATAAAATGGATATGTGCGGATTTGTCAGTCAACTGTTTTGTGCGTTCAGCTCCCCTCGGCCCTACTTCAAGAAGCCGCCGGCCAAACAGTCGCAGCGCGAGGCAGCACAACAACAGAAATTGTGCCACTCTCATTTGGAAATGGTCCGTTTCATGCATGCACGTGAGTCACTCCTCTCCTTCCTTCCTTCCCGACTACGTCTTGCTGTTGCTCTACGGCCTTTTGTTGGGTCTGATTTGACGGGGTGGCCTCCACCGATTAGGCCAACCCGGGTGGCGAGACAATTTTTCTTAGCACGAAGCAGGATTTTGCTGTCAACTATTTTTTTGCATTTTCAAAACTGAAATTTTTTATTCGTAAAGCACCTATTTTTAGCTGTATTACAGCCCATTTTAGCGTTTCTGAGCAATGCTTTCAAACTCTGGTTTTTGCTATTTTTTGGTACTTCCTCGGCATACATGTCATCCGCCGAAGGGGGAGGGGGGTGGGAGGGGTCTGGCGCCGGCCGGGGGGGGGGTCGGTCTGAGCCAAAATTTTGGGAGTGGGGTTGGGCATTAAAAAACGCTCAAAAATCGAAAATATTGCAGTTTTTTGGGCTAGAAATCGTCAAAAATCGCTAATTTGGGCTGAAATACAGCTAAAAAGTGCTGTTTTAAAGGATTTTGGCTATTTTTGTGTCTGAAATTGCAAAAATCGCAAAAAATTGCTCAAAAAATTACTTGTCAGAAAAACCGGAGGGGAGAATCGGAAAAATCATCTCGGGGGGTTCCCATCGGGGGGCTGGCCTAAGTCGGGTGGGGGGCAGACCCCCTGTTACATGTATGCCCCCCTCGGAATTTGAGATCGGACCATAAACCCCTAGGGGCGTTTTTGAAAAGGCTATTAAAAAGTGTCTGTTGTAAAGATTGGACGCAGTGGTCGATGGAGTTCGAGAGGGCTCAGAGTCAGGGTTCGTCTGAAGTTCAGTGGTACGAGCCGGAAAACACGCCTGTTCCGAAAGGTACCTGCTTTTTGTTCTGCTCTTACAAACTGCCGTAACTTCAGCTTATGAGCTGTTGCCAAGAATTGAGGGTGCCTTCTGATAGGAAATTCTGACCCCCGGTGTTATTAGCTCACTTCATTTACCTGTTATGGCATGGAGTAATTTGATGGTAGTGACGCGACCGACACCTAAGGGCTGCAATCATACACAACATAACAGATCTAGGTCCGAACAGACGTATGGTGTCATACATGTAAATGTGACAGGTCATCCGCCGATTGCGGAGAGGCTGGGCTGGGGAGTCGGAGCCCAAATTCTACTGGAAGTAGTGGGTTGGGTTCTAATAAGAAACGCTCAAAAATCCAATTTTGGGTTGAAAATCGATAAAAATTGCTCATTTGGCCTCAAACACAGTTAAAAGTGCTGTTTTACATGCCAGTTTTAACAGTTTTAGTGTCTGAAATTCTAAAAAAAATGAAAAAGTTTGCTGAAAAAAATTACTTGCCAGAAAAGTCGGAGGTAGGAAAAATCGTGGTGGGGCGATCGGGTGTCTGGCTGGACTAAGTCGGGTGGGAGGACAGACCTGGTACCCTCTGTTACATAGCGGTAGGTTAGGCCGTATATGGGCAGAAAATAATCTCTGGAGAGGGTCTGAGGTGGCCAAAGGGGCTGGGCCAGCGTGGCGAGCAGGAGGGGTAGCCCCCGGTCAGACATGGATACCATTTCGGCTGAGGGGTGGCAAACGTTCGAATCATGAGCGGGGGTAGCGGCGGTGGAGGGGGAGTTGAGGGCATACATGTAACAGATCAACCCGCCCAACAAAGAGGGGTGTTGGGGTGTCTGAGCCCAAATTCTAAGGAGGGGGTTAGGCACTAAAAACGCTCAAAAATCGCAATTGTTCGGATAAAAATCGTCGAAAATCGCAATTTTTGGCTGAAATACAGCTAAAAATACTGTTTTAATGGCGAATTTGGCAATTTTGTGTTTGAAATTGTAAAGCATCGCAGAAACTTGCTCAAAGAGTTACTTGCCAGAAAATCGGAGGTTGTCGGAAAAATCGTCTCGGGGGCGGGTGTGGCCTAAGTCGGGTCCATACATGGGCCGGAAAAGGGAGGGGGTAGGGGGGTTGGAGACCTCGGGGGGGGGGGGGGTCCCCCGAAAAAAGGCAAAAAAAACGCCTATTTTGCCTTAAATAAGCGAAAATTTCCTCCCTCCGGGAGGGTGGGTGGGGGAGGGGGTATGGCCGGCCGAGGGGGAGGGGTATACCCCCTCCTTACCCCCCCCGGCCCATGTATGGTCGGGTCAGGAGATGACCCCCGGACTCCCAGTTACATGTATGGTTGAGGGGATGGTAAGCCAAAAAAGTCCGATTTTTTACTAAAATCATGGTTTTTAGGCATAGTTTTATCATAATTTTCAATACAAAATTCTTCCAAAATTCCTGACAGGGTAGCGGTGGTCTGCGGGCAGGTGAGAGGGTTTCAACCCCCTCTGCCCCCTTTACCCAGGCCTGCCTGCCTCCGGCCTATTTGTGGCTGATGGGGTTTGTCTATCAGGTGGGGGTCCGGGGTGGACCCAAAGGTACAATTTTTGGACAATTCCTCCCCGAGACGACCCCAGACGCCCTTCATGTTTTTCCGGCCCATGTACGCACAAAGAAATGCTTCAAAATTTATACAGAACTTCGGAGATTTGGATTCACCTATTTATTCTGGTTTTCATTGTTAGAATTACGAGCCGCTTCTGTTTCTCTGTTATTTTTGCTGGTCCAGTCTTTTCAATGTTTACATTTTTGCGTAAAACTGATTAGCGCGGCTTCGTAACTTTCTGTTACTGTAGAAGAGCTAAAGAGAGTGTCTTACAGATTTCAAAGCGTTCGACATGGACGAATGGTACGCGGCGCGTCTGCTAAAGGCGGTCGACTTGGACCCTCGCCAGTTCAAGCCGTCGTAAAAGAAAAACTGGATTTGACGCTCCATATACTTACTGTTGAGTTGAGGAATCTGCCGTGTCCACTCGTTATCGTACAGCCCAGCCATAGAGATCTAGAGATACAGATGGAGCGATCACTTTATTTTGCCTGTTACCCATTGTAGGCCAAATGCAAAATCAATTCTGAGGAAGTAGGCCAACGCGACAAGTTTTAACGTACTTCAAATACAATAAATTGACAGAAACACCAATATAGAAGTTGATAACGCAAACTCTAACATTCTGAACTGTAATTCATGACCAGAATACAGTAATGCTAATAATAAAGCAGTATATGAACCGTACAGTAACTTATCACACTCACTAATACACACAACCATTCTGCCGTTACTAAGTTACGAAATGGAATAGAACCAGACAGCTGACTCAACGGGGTCTTAACTTAGCAATCTTTAGCCTGACAACTTGGTGTTACGGAACTAAAAGCTAGGCTTTTCATAAAGTTATTGCACATATAGTTAAAAACTTTGTTACCAGACTGTGGGCAAAGTGATGATTATTGATACAGCGAAGCTCAGTCACCAAAATATCCTGAATCTGGGAATCCTGCCCCAACAGACGCATCACAAACTCGCCGAACAGCTGGCGATGACATAAAAGATCACATTTGCGTCCGAGCAAGCGACATCATCGGGCAGTTTTTCGAGCAGCGTAGAAACAGTCACACTCAGCTCTTTCGCTTTGTCTGCAGTTCTTGAGTCGATTACACCATGAAAACACTTATCATTCAAGCCCTACAATGAGCACTTCGAAAATGTCGGCAGTGAAATTGCGCGGATCTTCTCATTCTCAAGCAGTTGGCGGAGACTGATATAATAGTTCCCTCCAGAGAGCTCTCGGTACCAACCAAACCGGGACTCGATAGGATCAGAAGAGAACTTTCCAAACATCACGTAAGCGTAGCCCAATGCATCAAGACAGTATCTGAAATTTTTCAAGCATAACGTACTCGTACATTTTCACATGAGAGCATGAACGTCCATGTATTTTAGTAAGGATGGAGTGCGTCCCGAAATTGTGGATAAGATTCAACCCACGATCGGTGTTATAAGTACTAACTATGCATTAACACGGGCGAGACGTTTTACCAACCCCTCCGATTTTTCTGTAAAGAAATTACTAAAATTGATACCGAAACACGTGGAGCTAAATCGCGGACACGGTGCTGGTTTCTATTTCGGAAAACGCTCCGGAGCAGTGGTGTATCCAGGATTTCGGAAAGGGGGGTGTAAAATTTTGAAAGTGCCTGGTTGGGCCGCTGCCCGGAGGGCCTGTTTTCATAAATTAAAAGAACCCCTAGATACGCATCAGTATAGGCTAGCACCAGGGGCCCTGCTAAAGCAAAAAATAACCCCTAGATACGCATCAGCATAGGCTAGCACCAGAGGCCCTGTTAAAGCAAAAATAACCCCTAGATACGCGCATCAGCATAAGCTACGCATCGAGGAGTCCCTGTTTTACAAAACAAAAACCGGCACCGGCTCCGCGATCTAGCTGAACGTGACCAAAACTGTCTTTAGCGGTATTTGAGCCCAAATTTGCGACTTTTGGCCGATAATTGTGATTTTTGAGCGGTTTTTTAGCCTGTCCCCTCCCCGCTAGCTGACACATCGCCTGTTACATGTATGGACCATACACTTGCCGTGGGGTCCGGGGAGGGTTGCCCACCCCGCAACTTGGGCTGCACCCCACCCACCTGAAGCCGACTTTTGTTCCTGACCCCACCCACCAAAATCGCCGACATCCCCCAAACATGCAGGACCACTATACATGGGCCGGGGGGTATGGGGAAGTAAACCCCCTCCCTCGCCGGCCAATACCTCCACCTCGGTCGTCCATACTCTCCCCTCGCCCCACCCGGAGGGAGAAAATTTTCGCTCCCCCCCCGAGGTCTCCATACCCCCTCCGGATTTTTGCGGCCCATGTATGAGGACCACCCCCAAATTTTCGGATTTTGACTACCCCAACCCATTTTTCCGGCCTATATATGGTATGGACTAGTCGCAAATAAGTGCAGACTCACATTTAGCACTTTCTCTGCAGTTTGGTAACCTGTGTTGCAACCGGGAACAACGCACGTGGTTGGCATTGCGGACTAGCCCTCGCCGCTCACACGTCATTAATCTGTAAATGCATGACCGTATTCAACCAGTTTCAAGAAGACAACAAGAAAATTAAATGACAAAATTGGAAAGAGGCTCGCTCACAAGAAAACGAAAACTAAAAGGCAGTACGTATTCGATATGAGCGATAGCTGCCTATCGATCGAACGAAGGAACTTATCTACCAACAAGGAAACCAAGAACATCTTATCATCATCATCATTAAAAGTTTTTTTAACTGACACAAAAAAGAACACTAATCAACCCGTCATCACTAAAAAGAATTGTGGAAGCAAAGAAAGAAGAGAGGCCGCCCAAAGAAGGGAGGAAACAAAGAATGAAAGAAGAGAGGTCGTCTAGAAGGGAGGAAACAAAGAAAGAAGAGAGGCCGCCTAAAGAAGGGAGGGAGGAAACAAAGAATGAAGGAAGAGAGGCCGCCTGCTGACAAACACAAAACAAAACACACTGGCGGCCGACCGGCCGCAGCAGTGGCTGGCAGCACAACAGCAGCGACGAGCAGCGGCCAGCAGCGACGGTAGGATGGCTGACAATAATAACAGCCGAAAAGCAAAAAGGCAGTAAAAGTTACCTAAAATGAGGTGATATCTCTAATTATGCCAGATAGGCAGAAAGGAAAGCTGAGCATGTTATCGTCAGTCCATACATGTCGTTGGGGGGGGTAAAGGGGGGGCCGGCCCCCCCCCAAGCCCGATTTTTCGGCAAAAGTCCCCCCCAGCGGATTTTTGGGGGGGGACCTGAAAACCCACTTTTGGATTCCAAAGTAAAGAAAATTTTAGCCCAGACAATACATTCTGCAGCACAAAATTGGGTTTTCGGCTGCCATACAACCCAAAACAGGGTTTTGTAAGGGTCGGAAATCCTAAATAGGGTTTTTAGACTGCTTAGAAACCCTGATTAGGGTTTTCAGGTTACTTTCAAACCCTGATTAGGGTTTTTAGACTGCTTAGAAACCCTAAACAGGGTTTTCAGGTTACTTTTAAACCCTAAACAGGGTTTTCAGGTTACTTTTAAACCATGATTAGGGTTTTTAAGCTACTTTGAAACCCTAAACAGGGTTTTCAGGTTACTTTGAAACCCTAATTAGGGTTTTCAGGTTACTTTTAAACCCGGATTAGGGTTTTCAGGTTACTTTCAAACCCTGATTAGGGTTTTTAGGCTACTTTGAAACCCTAAACAGGGTTTTCAGGTTACTTTTAAACCCGGATTAGGGTTTTCAGGTTACTTTCAAACCCTGATTAGGGTTTTTAGGCTACTTTGAAACCCTAAACAGGGTTTTCAGGTTACTTTTAAACCCTGATTGGGGTTTTCAGGTTACTTTCAAACCCTGATTAGGGTTTTTAGGCTACTTTGAAACCCTAAACAGGGTTTTCAGGTTACTTTCAAACCCTGATTAGGGTTTTTAGGCTACTTTAAAACCCTAAACAGGGTTTTCAGGTTACTTTTAAACCCGGATTAGGGTTTTCAGGTTACTTTCAAACCCTGATTAGGGTTTTTAGGCTACTTTTAAACCCTAAACAGGGTTTTCAGGTTACTTTCAAACCCTGATTAGGGTTTTTAGGCTACTTTAAAACCCTAAACAGGGTTTTTAGGCTACTTTGAAACCCTGATTAGGGGTTTCAGCTTACTTTTAAACCCTGATTAGGGTTTTCAGGTTACTTTTAAACCTTGATTAGGGTTTTTAGGCTACTTTGAAACCCTAAACAGGGTTTTCAGGTTACTTTTAAACCCGGATTAGGGTTTTCAGGTTACTTTCAAACCCTGATTAGGGTTTTTAGGCTACTTTAAAACCCTAAACAGGGTTTTTAGGCTACTTTGAAACCCTGATTAGGGTTTTCAGGTTACTTTTAAACCCTGATTAGGGTTTTCAGGTTACTTTTAAACCTTGATTAGGGTTTTTAGGCTACTTTTAAACCCTGATTAGGGTTTTCAGGTTACTTTCAAACCCTGATTAGGGTTTTTAGGCTACTTTGAAACCCTAAACAGGGTTTTCAGGTTACTTTTAAACCCGGATTAGGGTTTTCAGGTTACTTTCAAACCCTGATTAGGGTTTTTAGGCTACTTTGAAACCCTAAACAGGGTTTTCAGGTTACTTTTAAACCCTGATTGGGGCTTTTAGGCTACTTTGAAACCCTAAACAGGGTTTTCAGGTTACTTTGAAACCCTACTTAGGGTTTTTAGGTTACTTTCAAACCTGATTAGGGTTTTCAGGTTACTTTCAAAGCCTGATTAGGGTTTTTAGGCTACTTTGAAACTCTAAACAGGGTTTTAGCACTGGCTAGAAAGCCTAGAAAGGGTTTTTAGGTTGATTAGAAACCCTAAACAGGGTTTAAGAACTGCATTCAAATCACTAAATAGGGTTTTTTAGTAATCTTATAAGTCAAAACAGGGTTTTGCGCGTGCCTCAGAATTGAAATTAGGGTTCTGTGAACTATTTTTAGTCAATATATCGCATTTCAATCAGTATTTTATCGCTGAAACTCATATTCAATACGTATTTTGAGCGCAAAACAGCTTTTTATTACATTCGTTGCTTCAATATTCGGTTTTAAGGCATTTTTTTTCAACCGGAACAGGGTTTTTAAGGCATTTTTTAATGCAAAAACAGGGTTTTAAAGGCTTTTTTCGGTCCAAATAGGGTTTTGAAGCCATTTTTCGCCCCAGAATCCCTAAAAAAGGTCGACAAAACCCACTTTTTACCCCAAAAAAAGGTCGACAAAACCCACCTTTGGACCCCAAAAAAAGGTCGCAAAACCCACTTTGGACTTGGTCCCAAAACCCTATTTGGGATTTCAAAAAGGTCCCCCCCCACGGAAAAACCCAGCGACATGTATGCGTCAGTCTGAGAAGAGAAGACACAAAATTATCTTATCTGGGAAAAAACGAACAGCAATCGACTTGCTACTAACTAAAAGAAAGCTAGACTGCCAGCTGCCAAGGCGGAAAGCAAACACACTGCCAGCGTCCGCTGACAGCGCCAGCCTACTATGGCCTACAACGGGGAACGCGTCAATCGCCTGTTGGCGCAACTGAAACCTCCATATTATATCTAGAACTCTATGGCCCAGCACACGTTTTATGTAGCGCTTACAGTACGCCAGGTCAACCACGCTTAGCTGTGCCTAGCGGCCGGCCTTCACACCACTCCCATCACCTCTGCTTACGGTAGGTTGTCCGGTTGGTGTGAAGGCGGGCCGGTCATTCGCGCATGCATTGTACGTACGTGAGTGTCGGTGGCTAATGCAACTTGGTAGTCAGCTCTTAACTGTAATTGTCCGTGTGTTTAATTTTACCTTGATCAAACGGTTTTGCATTATTTTCGCAGACTGCATCGTAGTAGTTGGTGATTGCCCAGTACAGTTAGTAGTACACTTGCTGTAGATATCTTACTGTAATTCTGATTGTCGTCGGCTGTGCACGCGTTTGGGTCGTTCATAAACTTTACATGACCGTCGCCCCTCTCAAATGCCTCAGTCTCTAGCCAACTGTTATCGTAAGCGATCGGTCAACCTGATTAAGGATGTGCTGTTTTTTTTACTCTACAGCTAGGTCTATCTAGCTAGACCTTATTTGGTACGAAGCATCATGTCGGCCGACGTTGGAGAAAAGCACATCTGTGCTAGCAACCCTCTGGGCTATCTAAAATATGCGTATAATGTCGATAAAGATGACCAGCCCATAGATCGCAGTGTGACTTATATGATGGAGGTTCTGCCAAAAATGGCTGCCAAGTACTGCACCGGTGGTGGCTCTCTAATCGATATCGGCTCGGGCCCAGTGATCACTCAAGCGGTTACCATGTCCAAGTATTACAAAGAGATAATTATGGCCGAGTATCAGGAGGAGGGCCGTCGTCTGCTCTCTGATTGGCTGTTTAAACAACAGCCAATGGGAGACTTCGATTGGGCGCCTTATTTGAAGATTATTGGCAAAGGAGAAGGTATGCCGAGTTTGGGCTCATCCAGAAAGAAGGTTAAGGTTTCTTAGGCATTTCCGATTTGAAGAGCTTAGAAGAGCGTGTGCGATCTGCGGTCAAGTTGGTGGTGGAATGCGATATCCACCAAGCCAAGTGCGGTCTGCCGACAGAGGTGCAGGACCGCCAGTTCGATGCAGTGGCCAGCTATGGAGTGATTGGCGTGAACAGCCAGACCATCGAGGAGTACCGGAAGGCTCTCAGCCACAATCTGTCACTTCTGAAGCCGGGGGGTCTGTTTATCTACTGCGACCTCGTGAAGGAGATGAGTGATGAGGAGATGGAAGCTCACGGTCATCATCACCATCATGGTCATGGTCACAGTCACGATCATGGGCACGGAGGAGGCGAGGGGCACGTGGTTCATTCACACGGTCTGAGTCCCAAGTCGGAGGTTCTAAAGGAGGAGCTAGATCGTGCAGGTCTCACGGTGTTGGAATGGCTGAAGGGATGCCCGGGCCCGGCTCCAGGTGAAGGTGACGAATGGATCGGTTGGGATGAGATTCTGGCTATCTGTCGCAAATAGTGCCCGATTCAGGCTCGGACAGTACTGAGATGAGAACTGTAGATCAGTCTGTGATTTATTAGTCATTGCCTTTCATTACTTTGTACTACTGTACTGTACTGCTCAATTCGTGGTGGTGGTGGTTATCGATTTCTGATTTTCCCAATTTCCCATACATGTTTCAAGTAAAAATACTATGTAAAACAATAATGGCATTCATGAAATCACTTAACTGGCGTGTACTTTTAGACGCAGTTCTAGATTGAGTGTTTAGTGGGTTTTGTTTGTTCATTCCATATTTGCAACATTTGATCCACGTTCCGAATAAACAATTTGTTGTGCGTAAGGAAAGTGACTGTGAAAATATCAGGCACAAGATTGACCAATGAACTGTTGTACCGTAATACGAAATTTCACTTACGTAATGCCATAAATTGTGTTATTTGCCAACTCAATGTTTAAGTAAATCGCGAGCTTGTCTGCAGTTTCCTCACTTTACTGTATGTACACAGTTTTCCGAAAATAAACCCCGGGATAGGGATGTCCATCGCACACCATGCCGGCCGATTCCGCCGACCCCCACTATACATGTACATTTAATGATTTGCGCCAATTTTTATCTTTATCCTGTTTTATATGACTGTTTTTATTTTGACTGCTTTACCCGGTGGCTGCTTTAAGTGATGTCAGGTGTTTTAATGAATGAAGTATACACACATATATACATACATGTCTGTCTGATGGCCGCCTGATTTCGGTTGGCAATGACAACAAGGGGCGTGCAAAAATTACGTAATGGTATTTTTGCTCATTTTCGGACCCCCTGTCCCCACGGATAATCGCCCATAATAATTTTCTGACCTCCTCCCCTAATTTCGTAATAATTTGGCTACCCCCGAAATTTAAATTGTTTGAAGAGATAGAGCCGAAATTTTTGCGTTCAATTCCATGTAAAATGGCGTTTTTATTAAAATAACATCTGTATACAGTAACAATTTATAATTTTCTTAGTTTTTTTATTGATGAGCTACAACTACATACATGTACGTATAGTCTTAGTTTTGCACAGAAGCTATCATTGGGTGGCTTTTTGTTAAAGTTGAAACCAAAGTATTTTATCATGGAATTTTAGGGCTGCTCCCATATCATTTGACTGATGATCGATAGTCATAAAACAGAGTTCGTGCGGGACCTGAAAAGTCAGGTAGTCATGACAAAAGTGAGGGAATTTTAAAAAGTTCAGGGAATCAGGGAAAATTCAGTTAATTTGGTGCCCGGTCGGAGAAAAATTTGATAGTAGTAGAATCATTTCTCGCCCAAAGGTCTACTTCAGCCAGAAATTTCACCCTTAGAATGCCGTTTAAATGCGTTTTTCAGAGCCAATTTTTAAAAATGTCTCACCCTTGTTAAAATGTTCTCACTCTGATTGGTCAGGGAAATTTGACTTTGGTCAGGGAATTTTGCTCTGAAAAAGCCGCACGAACCCAGTTCGAGTCCATAAGTGCTATACTCTTAAAAACTCTTAATAAAATGTCAAAGGTAACTGTTGCCATAAAGCATCTGAAAAATCGGAAAGCCTTGACCTTGAACGGTAGCCCAATGGCTTCAAATCGGGACTACATGTACATGTACTGTACGTAGGGACCGGCACGCGAAAATTCAAAATGCTCCTAGGCGAAATTCGGCTTCAGAATTGAAAAGAGCACAATTTATGCAGTCTAACAAAACAAACCGGAACGGAATTGGTTGGATAATAAGCGAGTTATGACCGTTTAACTGCGTCACCCAGTGTGCCACCTTTTCTTCCTAGAAAGTTGACCGCAGCGTGTATACCGATGACCGATGTACTTTATCAGACTGTCACTCGTAAACCCCTGCGCCGATTTTGATGGGACCGGTGTCATTCTAATCGCAATGCGATTTTCTTTTACATTTTTTATATACCAAGACTGTAGGACTGCGTCTAGCACCTTTATATACCGAACGAACACCTTGATAGCTCGAACTAGAACTGAATAGTAGAGTGTGAACTGGTATTCCTGTGTTTTCCAGGTACATTTGTATATGTAACAGCGGGGCTGGGGTTCTGCTCCCCTCCCACCGACTTGGGCCAACCCCCCGATAGGGGAGCACCCCCCCATCAAAACGATCTTTTCCACTCTCCCTCTCTGATGTTTCTGGCACAATTCTTTTACAGTTTCAGACACTACACTTACAGTTTCAGACAAGGATGAGCTGCTACAATACATGTAACAGGTGGTCTGGCCCCCACCCGAAATATTCCAGACCCCCCGGATTGGCCCCCCTACTTCCTCCGATTTGTACTTTGGTGAGAAATTCCGCATCAGGTGTAGCGCGGGGGAATCAGGAACCGATCCCAAACAAAAATTAATATTTTTAATCATAATTAATTATAAATTAACATGATTTATCGATAAATATCGATTATCGATTATTTTTGGAAACATTTCAAAATCGCCCAAAATGGTCGTGTTGTATATCATTTGAAAGCCCTTCGCCTGGCGAGTCTAATGATCACTACATCAACATAGGGCAAGCCCCGGGGGCCTGTTTTGCCAAATATATAAGTACCCCTAGAGGCGCATCAGTATAGGCAGGCTCCGGAGGGCCTGTTTTCATACATGGGCCGGGGGTGTGGGGTATACCCCTCGCCGGCCAGTACCCCCCTCGGCCGGCCATACCCCGTCCGCACCCCCCTCCCAGACGGAGAAAATTTTCGCTTATTTAAGGCAAAATAGGCGTTTTTTGGCCTTTTTTGGACCCCCCATACCCCGCTCCGGATTTTTCCGGCCCATGTACTGTATGCCTGTTTTCCAAATATAAAAATACCCCAGTATAGGCACGCTCTGGAGGGCCTGTTTTAAAAACATATAAATACCCCTAGGGCATACATGTAACACGTCATCCGCCGATGGGGGGAGGGGGGTTGGGGGGGGGGTCTGGCGCCGGCCGGGGGGGGTCTGAGCCAAAATTTTGGGGGAGGGGGTGGGCACTAACAAACGCTCAAAAATCGAGAAAAATCGCAATTTTTGGCCTAAAAATCGCCAAAAATGGCTAATTTGGGCTGAAATACAGCTGAAAAGTGCTGTTTTGCAGGCGATTTTGGCAATTTTTGTGTGTGAAAGTGTAAAAAAATTGCAAAAATTTGCTCGAAAATTTACTTGCCAGAAAAATCGGAGGGGGGTCGGTGAAATCGTCTCGGGGGGGGGGGGGTCTGGCCTAAGTCGGGTGGGGGCAGACCCCCCAGACCCCCCTGTTACATGTATGCCCTAGGGGACGCATCGGCATTGGGCACGCTCCCAGAGGGCCTGTTTTCCAAATATAAAAATACCCTAGACACGTACAGGGCACGCTCCTGAGGGCTTGTTTTCCAAATATAAAAATACCCCTAGGCATACATGGGCCGGAAAAATCCGGAGGGGGGTAGGGGGTTGGAAACCTCGGGTGGGGGGTCCCCCCGAAAAAAGGCCAAAAAACGCCTATTTTGCCTTAAATAAGCGAAAATTTCCTCCCTCTGGGAGGGTGGTGGGTGTGGGAGGGAGGGGTATGGCCGGCCGAGGGGTATACCCCCTTACCCCCCGGCCCATGTATGCCCTAGGGGTATGCATCAGTACAGGACACGCTCCTGAGGGCTTGTTTTCCAAATATAAAAATACCCCTAGGGGTATGCATCAGTATAGCGAACGTTCCGGAGTTGTATAGTCATAAGAAAGTTAATTAATTAATATCTAGTCCATTTCTGACCTTCCCTGATTCCCCCCCCCCAGCTACACCTAACCCTATCCGACTTTCGTTCGTTACTGGATTACCTTCCGTGCCTGTTTGCGTTGGAATATGCAGCTCAAATTTGGGCAAAAAAATATCTTTAACACTTATGAATAAACGCTGAAAATTTGAAGGAATTCCGCTGACATATAAATGAAAACGAATTATATGAAGTTAACTCGAATAAGCGATTACAGGTTTTTCCGCTTTTGTACCATATTTATTGATTACACACGTTAAGCCTGAGCAGGATTCACCTTAATTGATTAGCAGAGACGCAAACCTACTAAAGGATTGTCAAGAAGCAAAATATAAACCATTGGCTTTGGGCTGCTCAGGATCCCCAATACGTTCGTATTCGATACCCTCTAATTTTAACGACCTCATCAACTTTAACCCAATTTCCGGGATCTTTTACGAACCTAGGACGCCAAATCTGAGTGATTTTAGTAAGAGCAACACCTAAACTAAAATTTAAGCGGGCGCACCTTTTTCATTTGTTCTTTGTTTAAGAGCAAACTTTCGTTTTCTGAAAAAATACCGATTCTGCCTATGCTTAACCATGTAAAATTTCAATCTGATTTCCGGGATCTTTGGCTGCATCGATGCCGAAAAAAAATGGCTCAAACGAAAGATGATCAATGCCTCTTTAATACCGTCGGGCGCACCTTTTGAGATCATAAACTTTTTTTACACTGACGCTGTTTTTCCGCTTATTTTAGCCGAAAACAACCGCAGCTTAGCGTATAGCAAGGTGATTTGGGTGAATAGTTATGTTAAAATAATCAAAACAAAAAACCATAAAAAAAGAACGCGCTTTTCTAGCCGCATTTTTTAAAAAAAACATGATTTTGATCACCGCGACACCAGTGTGGTGAAAACCTGCGAAGAAAATTAGGCACGCGGAGCGGCGCAAAATTGGCCGCCGTTGCCGGTCCCTACTGTACGTACAAAAACAATTAAAATTATGACCACTTCAGTGATTTCTGTACTTTAAAAAATTACGTAATCAAATCACCAACCCTCCTCCCCCACCGTAATGATTAGTAATCATTTGGCGAACCCCCTCCCCCTCATGCCATTACGTAATTTTTGCCCGCCCCCCTAAGCACGAAACCGTGGCAGCATATTTCTGCTCAAATGTTCTGTCGGCTTGATAGGCGCTCTCTTGTTCGTATCGTTTCTCTATGGTTCTCTGGACGATTTGGACGATACAGAATAAACTGCCAATCGATTCGATTGGTCGGGTGGTCGGGTCGGTTCCTATTTCTAGTCAAAAGTCGGCAATTTAGTTAAATATGGGATCAGATCCTCAGACGCCTCAGAAGTACGGAAAAACGGTTCTGGACTAGGTTTACTCCGCACCAGTAGGGATGCAACCGAATACAAAAATACCGAATACCGAATACCGAATACCGAAGCGGATTTTCGGAACCGAATAATACCGAATTATACCGAATAATACCGAATATTGATGATTTGCAGCGCGATTGCAAAAATATACTGTTTAACTACTATTTCTTGTTTTTTGCTAAACTTTTTTATGCCAAAAAAGCTGTAGAGTGACGTTTTGTTTGAATGCTATAGATTTATCCATGCCTATAACTAAAACGAGCCCTATTTGGTCGTTCTGCTGACGGTAAAGAACGAGTACAAAATTTGCGAGCAAACAATTTCAAGAGGCGCGAGTTAGACCACAAGTGACCAGATTAATCATTTGAAGTCACAGCACAAAGACACTTCCACATATATATCCTCCTATTATCCGCCACATGGCGGAGATTTCATAAAGACACTTGCCCCTAAGCCTGAAGCTAACCCTAAGCCTAAAACCGTAGCTAATAGTTGGGTTTGACAGAGGGTTGGGCGAAAGGGCCTTCTCAATTATCTGGAACGTGGCGGTTAACAGGAAGATGTTTCACAGACATATACAGAAAGTTGGAGGAAGGGAGCATCCATCCAGTACTACTGTAAGCACCGGAGCTGGCAGCTTAGGCATACAACTTAGATTGGATGAATCGTTTGAATAGATAGATGGGATTTTATACATAGTATTTGATAGATAAAACAAGCGCTTAGGTTAAGATGTGGAAAGCTGACAACGTACTGGGAACTGAAAAGGCCGAAATGTTATGTTTATTATCATGTAAGTTGAACCTTGACCTTGAAGTTCGTTGACTTTTGGTATGAATAGTCATTGTTTGCCAAAATTTTTGCATAGTAAATGAACAGAGAGATGTAAAAGAAGAAATATCTTGGTGATTTCAGCACAAATTGAAGCAAAACAGTGCAATTTTAACAGTTTTACAATATTCGGTATTATTCGGTTTGAAAAATACCGAATTCGAATAGTACTAGTAACCGAATTATTCGGTTCATACCGAATAATACCGAACTTCGGTTGCATCCCTACGCACCAGCAGAGGGCAGGGACCGTAGTTTATAATATCTCACAAGTCTTTGTTGGTTGATAATAATAAATGAAATAATAGAAAAATCGGTAATATGGATTCGGACCCCCGGACCCCCGGACCCCCACCGAATTCGGACCCCCAGCCTGGTACGGAAACGACGGTTTGTGGATTCGGAACCCCACGTCGGGACCGTAGTTTAAATTTCCCGAAATTTTGTTTGCAAATTTCGGGGCACATTTGGACACATCGGTACGCGGACTATTCCCCCATTCGCCGACCACCCAAACTTTAGGCTTCAGTTTCAAGCTGATGCGATGCTTAGGTTCAGGCTTAGCTGGGTGCAGGTTCAGAGTTAGGATCACCCTTTAGGGTAAAATTTAATAAGGCAGTTTGCCTTGCCAGGTGGGATTGAGCCGGCAATCGGTTTCTTTAAGCTCTGATTATATAAATTACTGTAACGCGGTAAATTCGTTCGTATAATCATTATGTAATGAATGACTTTGCGTAACGTATTTCCCAGCAAACTGCACGTGATAGAAATAAATTAAGCATCAGCTAAACGATTGTCAAAAATGCTTGACTTGGTGGTGAGTAAAAAAGCTGCGTAACAGCGGAAGGTCAACATTGAGCATTGACAGTGAACAGAGAAACTTGCACAAAAATAGGGTCCAACAAAGCATTTCTCAGATAAAAATATTTAGAATACAATGAAAAATGCCATAGGGCAGGTAGGAGAGAAAAAACTGACTTCTTCACACTGTCGCTGAGCTCCACTGAAAGTACATCAAATCTGAATAAGAATTGTGCTAGAAATCTTTGCTAGCGAGGGAGCTTTACTGTATATATGAATCTAAAACTCATAATAGTCAGGGTCGTGCCAATCTGGTGATCCAAAATCCCCTGACATTCCCTCGATTTTGCCTGCCCAACCAGATGCGAGGAAATTTTTAAAATTGCGTTTGAAAGGCACTCTGAGAATACAACTAACAGTTTTAGTAGTTTGAAGAGGTTTGGTTTGGCTGCCCAAGCAGGGCGACAATTTTCTAAAAATCAACCTTCAAAAACGCGTTTGAAAGGCATTCTGACCAAAACAACTAACAAGTTTAGTAGTTTGCTTTGAACAGGTTGGTTGGGCCGTCCAACCAGGGCAAGAAAATTTTTGAAAAATTACCCTTCTAAAACGCACTGATATCGACTGAATTACATACACTTTCATTGCTGCTTCTACAACCTTCTGAATGCATGTCTTTATGTAGTGACGCCCGCAATTTCCGCTGATACGTCCCAAAATCCCCTGACAAACAGGGCTACCCCATTGAAGGGCTCTGAAAAGAGCGAGGGGTGTCCTGAGCTGTCCGAAAGGACAGTCGAACTCATTAACAAACAAACAAACAAAGAAGGAAACAAATTTTAAATCCCCTAACCGAATCCGAACCCTGATAGTATCGGGGAATTGAAATGCCGTTGTTGAACACATTAACCGAGACTACATTGTATCTCTTTCGCTCTAAAGGAGCATCATATTGGTTCCATAGTACTGTAGTATATTCGTACGCGTTACTGTTGCTAAGTAAATTACAATTATAATTTTAATTATACTTTTTAGAAATTTACTATGTAAGTAAATTATAATTTCAATTATATCAAAAGTGAATTTTTGCCTTAAGTAAATTATAAGTATAATTTCAATTAATTTTTTTAGAAATTTACTAATACAAGTAAAATATAATTAAATTATATTTCTTGCTAATTTACTTAGCAACAGTAGTACGCGCGCATGTAGGTAGACCCAACGAAGTATTTAAAAAGATTTATCGTACTTCGGCTGCATAAGGAAATATGTAATACACACCATATGGCAATATCGAATCAAGTATAAAGTGCCCGAACAGAGTTGCGTCAGCACTCCAAATCTCCCAGAGAGAATTTGCGACCAGACGAACCAGCACAGATCATACACTAAAATAGAAGTAAAGTGAAAATTGGTACCGGAAGAACAGCAGAGATCATACACCAAAATAGAAGACATAAAGTGAAAATTGGTACCGAAAGAACAGCAGAGATCATACACCAAAATAGAAGACATAAAGTGAAAATTGGTACCGAAAGAACAGCAGAGATCATAAACTAAAATAGAAGAAGTAAAGTGAAAATTGGTACTGGAAGAAACTTGAATTGCAGCTTGAAACTGAGGCCTAAAGTTAGGGTGGTCGGCGGACGGGGGAATGGTCCGCGTACCGAGGTGTCCAAATGTACCCCAAAATTTTGCAAATAAAATTTAGTGAAATTTAAACTACGGCCCTAGGTGGGGTTCCGAATCTTAAGAACCATTTTTCCGTACCAGGCTGGGGGTCCGAATTCGGTGGGGGTCCGGGGGTCCGAATCCATATTACCGAAAAATCGGTCGCCGATTGGTAATATCGAATCGGCGCTGGGGGAATCGGCGCTCGGCGCTCGGCGAGAAAATACGGTAGCGCTAATGCGGGAAAAGTTTGCGCTTGGGCTAAAATATGGAATTATACACCAGTAACCAGCTGCGCGAGTTTAACATGTTCTGTTCCCCCTTTTACATAATACAGACAGCCTTAAGGCGGATTTATACTTCTGCCGTCATGATGACATGGCACTGGCCAATAGGCGTTGTGGATGGACGTGCTAAAAGCAGTGGCGTATCCAGGATTTTGGAAAGGGGGTGTAAAATTTTGAAAGTGCCTGGTTGAGCAGCTGCCCAGCCAGGGTAAGAAAATTTAGCAAAATTAGCTTTCAAAAACGCGTTAAAAACGCATTCCGAGCGTAAAATTAACAGAAATTACAAGTTTTGTAGTTTATAAAGGTGGGATTCGGCTTCTGCCCGACCAGGGCGAGAAAATTTTGAAAATTTAGCCTTCAAAAACGCATTTGGGGGTGTACCCACCCTACACCCCCTGGATACGCGACTGGCTAAAATGTGCCAGTGCGATCATGATGGCAGAAGTATGAATCGGCCTTTATACGGCTAGTACTTAGCTTCGGCTGTTTAGAAATAAGACAAAGGTTGGCGAGGGCGGTTGGCAATATTAGCTCACCAGTACTAGATCAGTGTGAGTGCACAGAAACTATTGCTCCGGCGAATCACAGGCATTGTGGAAATTCCTCCGATAGACACTCCTCCGGTGGAAATTCCTCCGGCCAGAACTCCTCCGGTTGATATTCCTCCGTGTGGAAATTCCTCCTCGTGGAAATTCCTCCGTTTTGAATTCCTCCTGGTGAAAATTCCTCCGTTTAAAATTCCCCCTTCTAAAATTCCTCCGTTTTAAATTCCTCCTGGTGGAAATTCCTCCGAACATTATCCTGATTCTGAGGCCTTTTCTGTATCATTTTGCTTAGCATTGCATTTGATCTGTACCGTCTTTGGTCTTTGATTGACATGTTAGTTGAATGTTACTCTATAGCGTGTTTATTGCCTGTCAGTCAAGATAATTGGTTCACTTATCGCCTGGGGCGGACAACAGGAACCGGCTAACTTTGTTAATGAGGTTTTTAGCCGCTCCGCACCAATCAACGTAAAGGTTGCTGGTTGCCGGACCGGTAATACTGTGGCTAGGCTACCTGGTCCTTGACGTATCCGGATCTCGTACACGCCTGTTAGCATGGTGGAGCGGGTTTTTGAATTCGACTATGATGTGGCAGGCTCAAAAAGAGGAAAACCTCTCCTGACCTGCCGGGGTTACCGCTACACTGTAAATCCCGCTGCCAGTTGAGTCATCTGGACCTACGCGTCCACAAACCGGTGGAGAGGGCGCGTTTGGACCGATGGCGGAACGCAATACGGAACCTACAATAAGTAGGTACTCAACCATCCCATGAACACCGGCCGGCTATTCAAAAAATACCGGTATGCCAGTATTTATCAGGTAGTGATTAAAAAATTGCGTAGACCCAATCCGCTACTGTCACTATCACTGAATCAATACTACATTCTTGTAGTCCGTTATTCTACACTCTTACGGTACTGCAAAACATGAAGACTGTGTATACGTAAACTGGCAATGACACACTGTATAAACACGGCATTGGAACCTTGGAGGGGAACTTAAATTGAAAGAGGGAATTTAAAAGGGGAGAATTTCTATCAGGAGGAATTTAAAAAGGAGGAATTTTTAACGGGGGAATTTCAAAAGGGGGAATTTAAAACGGGGGAATTTCCACCAGGAGGAATTTAAAACGGAGGAACTTCCGCCAAGAGGAATCTGAAACGGAGGAATTATTTTCGGAGGAATCAAAAACGGAGGAATTTCAACCGGAGGAATGTCCACTGGAGGAACTTTTTTCGGAGGAATTTCCACCCAACCGAATCACATTCTGTTGTGTGAGAAGTGAAACGTTGCTTGCTTGCTTACTTGCGGCTCAGCAGTAACATGGCACACGAGAGGTCGCGAGAAAAGTTATTCAACTGTTGGCGTATCATTAACCTATACGAGCACTCTAACTTCGATTGAGCAACTCAGCACGAGGCCAACAAACCTTACCGTACATCATTGTTGACAAAACGCAACTTTATGAATTTAGAATACGTAGATGGCTATGTACGCACGTACAACAAAACAAGCAACGCCGGAAAATTCAGAAGCATCCGACCGACATACTGTAAATACTGTACTGTACGTACATACATGCATAGAGTAAGTGTCTACACTGTATCAGACACACTTTGTCCACTGTTTGTGGGACAAAGGAAAGCTGTCTCGTCCGAGCTGTTCTGTGAGGTAAAAACGATGTTCTTCTTGCAAGGTCAAAGTGGGATCGGTTGTCAACAGCTCATAGGATGCATATGGATAACGAGATTTGAGACAATCAAATCTACAGTGAATCAGTGCCTGTCTTATCGTGCTCTTGGAATACACTGATCGGCCTTGGTCAATTTTTTCAGACGTGCAAATACAATGTACATTTTACGAACTGAAAGGATCTATTTGTATCTAACACACCTGTCTAACGTTGAGCTGGTGACATTTACTTCGCTGAACGAATCGGATAAACTGAATTCAGTGGGTGAAGCTAAGGTTTCCTCTGAACGCGCTTTAGCTTCCAACATTTTCACTGGAGAAATCAAGTTAAGCACACTGCCATCTCTACAAAAATGACTTGCACTATTTATACATACAGTCTGGCACAGTTCTTCTAAACAGGCGCCCCGGAGCATGCGTCTCTAGGGGTTCTTTTATATTTGGCAAAACAGCCCCCCGGGCGTGACCTCTGCTGATGTAGTGATCATTAGACTCGTCAGGTGAAGGGCTTTCAAATGATATATAACTTGACCATTTTGGACGATTTTGAAATTTTGGCAAAAAAATGATCGATAATCGATATAAAACTTGTTAATTTATAATCAAGTACAGGGTGTCTCAAAAAAATGATCACATTTCTTTTTACTGCCATTTCCGTAAATTTTGACCAAATAGGCTGAAATTTGGACCATAGGTGCCAAAAGTCGTGCAATTTTATGTGTTAAAGTTTGGTGCATTAGGCTTGACTCAATCCCGAGAAATTTCAAAAAAAGTGAAATTTGGTAATTTCAATAGTGAAAGGCGGTCACCGAAAAATGGAAACATTTCCTTTTCCTATATCTTTTCTAATTTTTGACGGAATTGGATGAAATTTGGAGTGTAAACGCAGAAGTTCAGGGTAATTCGTGTGTAAAAAGTTGACGCATGAACTCCAACGCTATCGTTAGAGTTTAGGCGATAATGTAATGTAACGTTTTTTCGGTGACCGGCTTTTGGTATTGAAATTACCAAATTTCACTTTTTTTGAAATTTCTCGAGAATTGGTCAAGCCTAGTGCACCAAATTTTAGCACATAAAATTGCCCGAGTTTGGGCACCTATGGTCCATATTTCAGCCAATTTGGTCAAAATTTGCGGAAATGGCAGTGAAAAGAAATGTGATCATTTTTTCGGTGACCGGCTTTCACTATTGATTTAACAAATTTCACTTTTTTTGAAATTTCTCGGGAATGAGTCAAGCCTAGTGCACCAAACTTTAACACATAAAATTGCACGACTTTTGGCACCTATGATCCAAATTTCAGCCTATTTGGTCAAAATTTGCGGAAATGGCAGTAAAAAGAAATGTGATCATTTTTTTTGAGACACCCTGTGTGATAATAAAAAACATTAAATTTCTGTTTGGGATCGGTTCCTGATTTTCCCCCTAGCTACGCCTGGTCGCAAAACCGTCTTACCTTGCTGCCGCCGCAGTAGCTTTGCTAGGCGTGCTACTAGTAACCATCGCAGCATAATTATGCTCGACACTGATTTCGTCGTCAATGTATGGCACTGTTTCGTTCATCTTTATTTGTTTTACGGACAGAAAAATACCTAGTAGGTGATAAAAAGCCGTTCCTCTAGAACGGAAAAGGGTGGAGCGAAGGCAGCTGTGAAGTTATTATCGGTCTATCCCCCTCACTGATGTGGACATTAGAAACTTACGGCTTCTGAAGAAGTCGAGTGATTTGAATTCGGTCGAGTCCTTGAAGGGTTCTTTACAGTGTATATTGCAAATCAGAAATAAATCGTGAGGCAATCCTTTGCACAACGTGAAATTTCGAAAATAATGCGTTTAGAATTTAAATTTCGCGCTGGCTACAGTATCTTAGATGTTCATGCAACAGAAGAATTTAGATTTCGCACTTCTTAGTATTTTAGATGTTCACGCAACATATCAAAAATTAGCGCCGAGCGCCGATTCCTCCAGCGCCGATTCGATATTACCCGCCGATTCTCTTTGGTCAGTAGGTATTTCTGAAATTCGAATCACTATTATTAGTCATAAGGCATTATTTACATACCTTTTTTGTGTTTAAGACGGTTGTATGGTTTAGAGTAGCACAGAAAAGAAAATGTAAGATGTCTGCGCGTGAGGAGAGTCTAGTCGTGGAACGCAGTGGTGACGACGAGCAACAACAGGAAGAGAAAAAAAGGCCGGACCTTGAAGATGGAAAAGAAGGAGACGACGGTGGTGACTGGTTCAGTTCGCTTGCCACTGTCTCTTCCTCTTGGATACAGCAGGCTAAAGACAAAGTTAGACTGCTTCTTCGTTCTTTCTTAGTTAACAATCTAGGTCCCTTAGTGGCTGGCGAAATCGATACTTGGTCTGGCCGACGCATCAGTATAGGGTATGCACCTGAAGGACTATTTCCCTAATATAAAAGTACAGGGTGATTCACATATCCCGCCCGGTTTTGCAAGTTCAGAACTTTTTTGTTTGTGGACCGAATCGGCTGATTTTTGGATATGATATGTGGATATACTTCGCATTTTACTGTTTAAAATTTCAGGTTATTTCATCACGAAATGCCTGAAAACGGGCAATTCTACCGCAGACTGAAATTTCCAACATTGGCGCTAAATATATTTGGGTTGTGCGCGATTAAGCTAGTGTTTGAGTGTTGAAAAGATTCTTAAACCATAGTTGGTTGACGCTTTGTTCACTTTCCAACATAAACCGACATTTTAGCAGTTGTGATAGCTTTTTCGATGTGAAGGAACGTGCAAAATGCGCTGTGCAGTTTGAGTGGACTAAAAGCATTGAGATTGTTCCGCCTGCAAATTGGGATAGAACGCGAGCCTGCAAGAGATACCAGAATCCGCTGGTGGCATGAATGGCTGATCGAAGAGGGCAGTCTGTCCAACAAAACTCGGAAAAGCGTCCACCAACCAGCGTGGAGGGTGGAATACCACCAGCGGCTGCAGAAACTGATTGAAAACAGTGACCACCACGTCGAAGTGCATAACTAGTGACGTACCGCATACAATTTGTTGCAATTTGAAACAGTAAAATGCGAAGTGTGTCCACACATCATATTAAAAAATCAGCCGATTCGGTCCACAAATATAAAAGTTCTGAGCTTGCGAAACCGGGCGGGATATGTGAATCACCCTGTATATAAAAGTTTCCAAAGGTTTTTCAAGCAAATTTGAAGCTAAAAATTTGTTATTTCTGAGCCAGTTTATTAGTACTAGAGTTGCTACTACAGTCAGGGAAATAACAACATATATGGTATCAGTACACATATATGGAAACGGTACCATATATGGTACCGGTACACCTTCAAGTGGTACCATATATGGTACCACTTCCTTATATGGTACTGGTACCATATATGGTACCGGTACCATATATGGTACCCCTTCGATCGAGGCCTCAGGTGGTACCATATATGGTACCGGTACCATATATGGAAACGGTACCATGTATGGAACCGGTACCATATATGGTAACAGGTACCATATATGGTACCCCTTCGATCAAATCATAAGCGGTACCATACATGGTACCACCTGAGGCCTCGATCGAAGGGGTACCATATATGGTACCAGTACCATATAAGGAAGTGGTACCATATATGGTACCACTTGAAGGTGTACCGGTACCATATATGGTACCGTTTCCATATATGTGTACTGATACCATATATGTTGTTATTTCCCTGACTGTACTAGTACTTGCATTTATGTTCGGGGGTCCCTAAACTCCTTTGGGGGGGGTCAGGTGGGGGTTCGGTCAGGGTGCGTCAGCCAGACAATTATCGATTTAGCCGGCCACTGAGGGACCAAGCTTGTTAACATTTGCCGTAAGGTCCCCACTGTCCTCCTTTCGCATTGCTCAGAACATCCCGCGCTTTTGTAAGTTAGAGCCCTTCAGTGGAATGCCCTGCCTACAAGCATCCTTCCCTCCCCTTTGTTGTCATGACGATCAACGGCAGCTTTGGTTCGGTTCTCATTTACCGACTGGCCATCACATCCCTGGGTTGGGTTTTATCTCTGCCTCCAATCGCATCGACCGGTTTCGAACTCACAAACGACCGCCCTCGCAGATGCCGGGGCCGCCGTGACAGACGGGAAAGCGTGAACTAGACGCCAAGCCAATGCAAAATAGAGCTTTTGTATTATTCACAGACCTACTCGACGCTGGAGCTGATGAAGCGAGACTTGAACGAGTTCGGCGAGGTGGTGCAGAGTGAGGCGAGTCATCTGGCCACCGCCACTGTCTCTGTATTGTCCGAACAAGCCAAGAACCTGGGCGACTTGGTCGCTACACCTGAAGAAACCGATGTAACGCCTGATCAGACCAACCAGACCTCCTCTCACTCTCATTCAGACCAGCAGAGCATCGAAAATAAGGTTTTCTCATATTTTATTATGTAGTTTCGCGTGGGGGCAGACCCCCCCTGTTACATGTATGGTAACACTATCCTTGAACTAAAGTATCAGCTTTTGTATTTACAGTTGTTTCTGATGCATCCTTTGCATCTCCTACAGGCTAAATTTTATGCAAGAAAAATATTTTCGTTAAAAAACTTTATTTTGGTCGTCAAAATTTTTTACGACTCTATATGCAGTGAAAGTGTCTAAATAATGAGGTTGTTTAGGAGACGACCGATAACTCGGGAGGCTGGCTGCAGATGGGGTGGCTGATGGATACGGTCAACAAAGCGCTCCTAATAGAAGACACGACTGTCGGCGAGGAAGACTCCCAAGTGCCCATCACCGTCGACTCCGTCACTGTTACACAGCCTCCTGTCGGGGTGAGACTCTCGTGTCTGTGTATCGGCCTTTGTATGCAGGGCAGACATGGGCAAAAAAATGGGGGTTGATCCAGACATGGGCTAGCATTTCGGCTGAGGGGCGGGCTAGAATTTTCAATTCCTCAGGGGGCTGAGGTTGGTAGCTTAAACATTCGATTTTCTGGAAAATAAGCGTATTTTCGACATTTTTACGACGAATGGTGCCGTTTTTTACTGTTTTTGACAAAATTTAGTGCTAATCCTTGCAAATAATGCGTTTATTTTTAAATAACACGTGTTAGGAAATAATCGCACTAGGGCGGTGTATCACTTTCCCTTCCAATTTGTTTTATTCTTCATATGTAAATCCTTCACCAAACTCACGATCTGCTGCGGCTCCAAGAATTTCCTTTCTTGGTTTCTTTTCTTTACCGTCTGACAGAATTTTTTCTGAAAGAGCCCACTCTTCAGCAAAATGTAGTGCATTAAATTCCGTTGGCTTTGACCGCTCAAAAACTCCAAGATGCCTGGAGCAAGTTTTGCTAATTAATAAAGGATAAAAATTTGAAAGTATGCTAATTGCGTCTAACAGCTGGAACAAGAAAGGATTCTAAAGAACTTGTATATCTTGAATGACAGCATCGCATTATTGAATTGCTAAATTCCATAAGCTAATTATATGCAGTTTAAACTAAAAACTAGTGAGTTCTGAGCCAGTTTGTTAGTACCGGAGCCGCTTAGCTGGCACTTGCTTGTATTTTCTGTTCAGGGGCCCCTGAACTGTCAATGGGGTAGGAGAGTCGACCAAGGAGCAAACCAAATACATTTGTATAGGCGTTTGGTGTTCTGCCAGTGTGTTGCTTGGTTGTATAGCAGTTGTGAATGCTGTAGTTGTTACAGAACCGACTGTATGTGATCCAGACCGACCCGGGCACGTACCGCAACGAGCCGGAAGGAGCTCCGGAGCTGTTCGACGACTGGCTCGACCACTTGCAGTTGGAGCAGAAGAAGTCGGACATCTCCCAACTGCTGGCCACTAACCCTGGAGTTCGCACTCTCTACGCTCAGTTTGTCAGTATTCTCATTTTCTCTTTGCCTACCTTAAATTGACTGTAGTTCTGCTTTACGCTGCTCTTTCTTCCCTCACAATCTCTGTCACACAGCCTGGGCCTGTTAGCAGTGTTAACTAACTTTTTGAGAGGAAAATTTGTTTTTGAGTTAAAAAACGATTTTCGTGTAACGCGTCCATCGTGCTAGTACCGGTACTTATGAAAACTTCTTCACTTTTGCACCTCAGCAAGTCAATTAACAAAACAAGCCTGTTGAAAAACGTCTAAACACTGCCTACAATTTCATAATTTTACTAAAGAGTTGCTTTAATTGTCTCTGCATGAGAAAACGGGCCAACTAGCGGGTCAAAAAAAAATTCAAAATCGCTTATGGAATTTGTACAAAAGATATTCTAGATCAGTTTTTGATCAGAAAAACGAATCTAACGTCCGAATTTCGCTATCTCGATTTGCACAGGAGTTATGGAGGGGGGAACGTTTAGAGGCAAGGCAAATTTTTCCTTCCGAATTTATAGGATTGAACAGTTTTATCTTATCAAAACGGGGTTTCTGAATCTCATGACGCCCTTCATTTCCACGGGAAACCTCAAAAAGTGCAATTTTTTGGCACCTGAAACTTTCAATCACACTTTTCTCAAAAACTGTACGTGCCAACTATGAGCTTTTCAAGCATCAAATAGTCCAGGACATAAGCTATCGATCCATTAAAAAATATTGGGGGGTCATCGTTGGTAGACGGGCACTTCATACCCTCTGAAGTTTGGGTGGTCGTCAAAATTTTGCATTTTTGGACTTTTTCGGTCTGAACCATCCTCTTCAAATGAATGCCATTCTGTCAAACCGAGCCCAATCGCAACATGGTTTATGGCACCGAAAAGAGCTCGCTTCACAGATTAATTTGATATATAGATGTTACATACTTCTGCCAGTATAAAACCCACAAAATTAAAAAGAACTTTTGGTAGAGTCTAGAAATAGAGTATTTTGGTTTACTCGTGTTCAGCAGTTCTGTGACACTGTATGGATACTCTGTGAATTGCTTTGCGTAATTAGTGTGACCCCTGACGCATTTTTTGGTTTACGCCCCTGTACCGAAAATCAGTACATGCAGTACTGTCAACTTTGTTGCCTACCTGACTTACTAACTGGCATGCAATGGGTCAAATTGTCGAATGACTATCGAATTAGCTACGTTCATAAGTATTTCAAAAATTTCAAACCATAAACAACATTTGCCTATACAGAATATCCTACTAAGCTATGTGTATCCAGCAAAAACGAACATTTCTAACATAATTGCAACAACAAGATGTACTGTGCAGGCAAATATGAAGACATTTGTCCAGGTATCTATTGCATTTAGTTCCTCCTGAGTTTACTCATTGGACTCAGGACCATTGTCGGCAGCATGGGCTAAAGCAATCTTTTGTTTCTGGCTTCAAAATGCGGAAAGTTTTGTTGAATTTTTTTGGTTTCATAAAAAATTAAAGCCCTTTTCAAAATTCACTGAATTCTGTGTTTTTCTTGCGAACTTCTTTATATTGATGAGTTTGAGCGCTTTGGGCATCCAGACCAATTGCTGTATGTAGAAGAGCCCAAGCTCTGTCTGTAGTACAGTGTAAACTAATCTGTGCAACAGTCACTGATTCTGGTTATGATAATTTGTGCAGAGGAAAAAATGCGGTTTTTCTGTAGTTTGGCCAATGTGATTTTTAGAAAGAAAGTAGAGACTTTGAGGATTTCGAAAATCATACTTGTAACTTCTTCATTCATGTACATGGGCAGGTCAGGCCGACAGGGGAGGGTGGTTGGGAGGCCCGACGTTGGTCAGGGGTTGAGCCCAAATTCTGTGGGAGGATGGTTGGTAACTAAAAAACGCTCAAAAAATCGTAAAAAGCGCCAATTTTGGCTCAAATGCAGCTAAAAAGTGCTGTTTTACTGACAGTTTTAGTGCCTGAAATTTTAAAGAATTGGAAAAATTCGCTGAAAAAATTACTTGACATGCCAGACAATCGCAGGGATTTCTGAAATTCATCTCGGGGAGGTTTGGCCTATGTACATCGGTGGCAGCAAACCACCATGTATGCCCAAAATGTACGTATATTCACTGTAGCTCCAACGGTTGCAGAGATATACACAGTTTACCAAAATGCTAAAAAAGCTTTTTAGTTTTCTTTGGGGTTGAAATGACTCTGAACCAACTCAAAACCGATTTGGCTGACATTCACAGATGTTAAAAAACCTGGAGACACCGATTCTGATACTTGTGGAAACTAAAGGCTACTGGAATGCCATACAAACGATCTGTGAAATCCACCATGAAGCCTTCGTTGCATGCAAATCAGGCTTCACAGTAGCAAACTTTAGCAAGTTCGAGTTTCACAGTGGTATGCTATCGGGTTTTTCGTATAAACGAATTAGTTCCCCCTGGGCGTATATTTGGAAAACCTTTCTAAATAGACACCCATTGGCATAAAGAAACACGCTGTTATCACGTTTTGTTGAAAAATCAGTGCAAAAATTTAATTCACAGACAGCCAGTGCTCAGAGAGTTGTCTCATTTTCAAATATACGCTCATGTACAGTACTTTCCAAATAGCCACCTCTGGGCGCTTATTTAGAATAGAATTGAATTTGTGAAAAGTCACAAAACTAAATAGCGCCCATGGCGTTTTTTTACGAAAAATCTGGTAGTAGAATGCAGTCAAGTATGTAGCATAACCAAAACCACCAGTAATTTTGCTTCTTGTTTTACTAAGTCAGGGAGGCAACAAAGATGACAAGACTGTATATACTGATTTTCGGTCCAGGGGCGTAAACAAAAAAAAAGCGTTAAGGGGTCACGCAAAGCAATTCACAGAGTATCCATACAGTGTCACAGAACTGCTGAACACGAGTAAACCAAAATACTCTATTTCTAGACTCTACCAAAAGTTCTTTTTAATTTTGTGGATTTTATACTGGCAGTAGTATGTGACATCTATATATCAAATTAATCTATGAAGCGAGCTCTTTTCGGTGCCATAAACCATGTTGCGATTGGGCTCGGTTTGACAGAATGGCATTCATTTGAAGAGGATGGTTCAGACCGAAAAAAGTCGAAAAATGCAAAATTTTGACGACCACCCAAACTTCAGAGGGTATGAAGTGCCCGTCTACCAACGATGACCCCCCAATATTTTTTAATGGATCGATGGCTTATGTCCTGGACTATTTGATGCTTGAAAAGCTCATAGTTGGCACGTACAGTTTTTGAGAAAAGTGTGATTGAAATTTTCAGGTGCCAAAAAATTGCACTTTTTGAGGTTTCCCGTGGAAATGAAGGGCGTCATGAGATTCGGAAACCCCGTTTTGATAAGATAAAACTGTTCAATCCTATAAATTCGGAAGGAAAAATTTGCCTTGCCTCTAAACGTTCCCCCCTCAATAACCCCTGTGCAAATCGAGATAGCGAAATTCGGACGTTAGATTCGTTTTTCTGATCAAAAACTGATCTAGAATATCTATTGTACAAATTCCATAAGCGATTTTGAATTTTTTTTGACCCGCAGGAGTACCAATTTTGGCCCGCTTTCTCGTGCAGAGACAATTAAGACGTTTATCAAAAGTTTTTTGAATCTTCAAAAAAGGCTCATGTTCTTTGACCCTAACGATTGTGGGCCTGATGCTTACCTCCTCTCTCCTGCCGATGCCACCTCGGACATCCTCGTTCATGGGCCTGTTTGGGGGCTTCTCCTCCTCGCCGGCCATTTCCCACCCAAGTAACGTCCCGGAGGGAAAATGTTTTCGCTTTTTTAAGGCAAGGCTTCTAGACACCCTCCGGATTTTTCCGGCACATGTACGCACATTCGTACCCTTCCCCAAAGTTGCCGACTGCTTTAAGAAAAACGACCAATCCCCTATTGGACAGCTCCAACCGCCTGCATTTTTCCCGGTCGTTGTGTGAACTGTTTCACTTATTTTCGTTGATTCTGTTTAGAAGTATATGTTCCATACATGTTTCTTAAGCCTGGCAAATTTCCACTCCAATTTAGTGATGCTGCTCTGCCGTGTATGGATGGATGATTTCCCCTGCAGCTAAGGCCGCCCGATGGGCACAACGCATACACACATCCTTCCTTCCCTTCCTTTTTTGCCTTTGCTACTAGCCGCATCCATTCTCGGCTGCAGTGCCGGTCTCTCCTGACACATGCGTGGATGTTATTGTAGGTTAGGCGTTCGAATGGCAATTACTGTTTGCATACTTGCCTTGTCAGCACCGACTATACAAGAGCAACCATAATCGGTGACTGTATTAAATCTAATTAGGTGCCGTCAGAGATGAGCAATGCAACGTTTTGGCAGCGGTATTTCTATCGAGTCCACCAGTTCGAGTTGGACGAGGCCAGAAGACACGCGTTGCTCGACCGCCAGCCCGCTCCCAAGACTGATTTGGCCAACAAAAACTCGTGGGGAGACGACAGTGAGTTGCTTTTCCTCTCTTTTTACTTCCTACATTCACTGTCATACATGTAACAAGACATCCGCCGAAGGGCGAGGCTGGATGGGAGTCTGGTCCGAAATTCTAGGGTTGGGCACAGCTGAAAAGCGCTGTTTTACAGGCGTTTTGTGTCTGAAATTGTAAAAAATTTCAAAAATTTGCTCAAAGAATTACTAAGAATCGGAGGAGGTCGGAAAAATCGTCTCGGCTGGGGGCAGACATGGGCAAAGGGGGGGGCTGAGGGGGGTTGCCCCCCCATCAGGCTCTGATCTACCCCCCATCAGCCGGCCGCTACCCCCATCAGGAATTTTTGGGAAGAATTTTGTATAGAAAATTATGATAAAAATATGCCTGGAATAGGCGTAAATGAGCTCAGAATAGCTAATTTTAACTTATTTTAATGAAAAATAAGCCAAAAAACCCTGATTTTCGCCAAAAATCGGACTTTTTGGCTTACCACCCAGCTCAGCCCCCCATCAGGCGCTCCTACCCCCCCTCGGGTTGGGGTCAGTTCGCCGCGACCGGTTCGCCGCGCCCAGTTCGCCGCGGCCGGTTTGCCGCGGGTCGATTCGCCGCAGGGTTCTTCCGCCGCGGACCGGTTCGCCGCAGGTAATAATTTTTAAATTCGGTTAAGCAAGCGTACATGTACTGTCACAGGAAAAACGACTCTGTCGACACGGTTAACTAGATCCGCTTACACGTGTTAGCAAATCGTGCACGTATGTCGTGATAGCAGTGCTAGCGATGTGCTAACACGCTGGAGACGGTCTCATTGCCAACACGGTTAACACGATCTGCTAACGTGTTAGCAGGTCATGTAAATATATCGTGTTAGCGGATCGTGTTAACCGTGTCAACACATCGAAATGGTGCGGTGGTCATCGTTTGGTTTAAGTCTCTTTGTTCTATCAGACATGACAATGCACACTAGTAAATTTTCAAATCATGATGGGGCTGAGGGTTGATAAACCAAAAAGTCCCAGTTTTTATACTAAAATCAACATTTTTGAAATATTTTTCGTTATAAAATGTAGGCTATTTTAAGCCCATTTACACCAATATCTAAGCACATTTTTATCGCAATTGTCTGTATAAAATTCTTCCAAAAATTCCGAAAGAGGTAGTGGCGGGCAGGCGGCCTGAGGGGGTAGGTAAGAGCATGAGCGGGACCATCCCTTCCTTACCCTCCTTTTCCCACGTCTGATAGTATAAATTACGTACAGTAGAGATGTTCCTTTTCCGGAAAAAAATGTCCGCCGAAAATTTCCGGAAATTTACCGGAAATTTTCCATAATATTTTTCCAATTTTAAAAATTTGAGAAAACGCCAGAAATGGGCTCCTTGCAGGTCCTAGATAATTCTAGACAGCTTTTTTGTTTTTTCTATGCATTATAATATTTTTAACAACAGATAGAGTTTAATTCAGATAGCTCGGATCGGATTGCTGTTCGCGGGTCATCTTGTCGATTCCGGTGAGACCTGCCTGTCATCGCTGTCGGCGGCAGCAGCTTGAACCAGCTGTTCTGCTGCTGGAGAGTTGGCGGGAGCGGAGCAGCGTACTCTGGTACCAGTAGAGAGACTGAGATAGGCCTGGCGCGCAGGCAATGAAAATCGCTTGCACTTGTCTACCAAATGCTTGTGCATTCTGGTTACATTATTCAGATAGCGCGACTCACAGTAACAACAATAAGCAACTTTCTTCCCTTCCTCTGTTTTAACGGTAAATGAGACCACTTAACATCGTCCTTAGGATGTCCTGACGCCATTTTAGGCACTAAAACTGCAGCGTAAATTTTCAAAGAAAAAGTGTTCTCGTCTTCTTTTTTCAACAACTGAACAAACCTCTATACGTTTTTCCGTTATCTATCCATTTTATCACTTGCAAATAGGGATGCAAATGGTATAAAAAATACCAAATACCAGATAGTATTTTCTATACCAAATAATACCAAATAATTCCAAATAGTTGATAAACAGGTCGCTAGCTGTTTGTAATGAGCGCAAAATCATACTTTTTGTTTTTTTCAGCAAAAATATATAAGTTTTGCCTCAGTGGAAGAGTTTTTGTTGTATATAAAAGAAATCTAGTCATGCGGAGAAAGAAAATTGTTAAACTTTTAGTAAATTAGTAATAAAGAGAAAACTCTGAACAGAAGAGCTCTGACATGGTATACAGTCGCAAAATATGCAGAATTTATCGCTTAAAAGCTAACTGTTTAGTTATTTAAACTATTTGGTATTATTTGGTATAAAAAAATACCAAATACCAAATAATACCAAATACCTAGAAAATACCAAATAATACCGAATAATACCAAATAATACCGGATACCATTTGCATCCCTACTTGCAAAAAGCAAAAATTTTGTGGGCGCCCATTTTATCTTCTGACCACTTAATCAGGAACAAAAGTGAGAGCTTGCCGAACAAACTGAACCTAATACGGAAATGCAACTAGAAATAGACCTGATTCACGTTTCTTTGATCGCATTAAGAGCGCTAAACGCGTCAGGTTCATTAAAAAGCAGTAATGAATATTTTTCCTTTTTTTCATTTTTTTCCGACCCCCTAGGAAAATTTCCTTTTTTTCCATTGGAAATTTTCCATGGAACATCTCTACGTACAAAGAACATTAACGTCCCCAATTCTATGAAAATTAAAGAAAATGAATATCTGGACTAGACTATTACAGAGACGTTAACGGTAAATTTTTGTTGCGCCAGCACAGTTGGTCGAGTGGTTAGGTCACCGACTGCTGTGTGCGTGTGCAGTGTAGCGAGGCGACTGCACACGTTCACCCCCTCGGCGCGGCTAGCATTTGTCGCAAAGAGGAGTCGATGGCGAGTAGGGCGGCAACTTCTTATTTATAAGCTGCCACAGTACATGTATGCTTGCTAAACCGAATTAAAAAATTATTACCTGCGGCGAACCGGTCCGCGGCGGAATAACCCTGCGGCGAAACGGCTCGCGGCGAACCGGTCGCGGCGAACTGGGCGTCTCCCCCCCCTCAGCCCCCCATCAGGAATTGAAAATTCTACCCCCCATCAGCCGAAATGCTAGCCCATGTCTGGCTGGGGGCAAACCCCCTGTTACATGTATGTTCACTCACAGTTCTTGCTTAGCACCAGCTGAATTAAGAATATGTGAAGATTGCTAATTTCAAGAAATTTCAGTTAATATTAAGAATGGAAACTTTTCTTTTTGCTACCATTTCCGCTAATATTCGCTAAGTGATCTGAAACTTGGAGAATGATTGCTAAGCTGCGGTATTATTTCATGTGTTACAAAATTTTATGCACTGAGATTGATACAGTCTTGAGAAAAATGAATAATTCCTACTAGACATCTTCTTTTAGATTGTGAAGATCCGAAATCAAGAAAGTCCTTATTTTCCCAAGACAATATCAACTTCAATACATGAAATTTTAACACAAAATACTCGCACAGTTTTGCAGAGTTTGTCCAAATTTCAGGTACAATGTAATTCGGGGAAGATTTGACAGTAAAAAGAAAAGAAATGTTTCCATTTCTTCAGACACAGTGTATTTTATTTAAAGTAAAAGGAGTAGGTAGAGGTGTAGCGTAGAGATTAGTAAGGTTTCAGCGGACGAAGAGGCACCGAGAGCGGTGGTGGCGGCGGTAGCAGAGACGGCCGTTCCTAAGCAGGTGGAGGAGCTGAAGAACGAGCCGAACGGCTCTTCCAGTGCCGACGAGGCCTGGAGTCTCTGCTCCGGCGGCGAGGATGACAAAACGTCACAGAGCACTGACCACAACCGAGTCGACACTCCCACTGCTGACGGTGCCACCAATGTATTGAGGAAAAAGGTTTGCAGGCCACCATTTCTGATTGAGGACTGATACGCTCTGCCTAGTGACTTTGAATTTGATTTCATTTTGAATAGGGAAAGGGAGTGGGTAAAATTTTGCGGTACCGTACTATTAGGCGACGCCGATTAGGCGATGCCGATTAGGCGATGGTACTATTAGGCGATGCCGATTAGGCGATGGTACTATTAGGCGACGCCGATTAGGCGATGGTACTATTAGGCGATGCCGATTAGGCGATGGTACTATTAGGCGACGCCGATTAGGCGATGGTACTATTAGGCGATGCCGATTAGGCGATGGTACTATTAGGCGACGCCGATTAGGCGATGGTACTATTAGGCGATGCCGATTAGGCGATGGTACTATTAGGCGACGCCGATTAGGCGATGCCGATTAGGCGATGGTACTATTAGGCGACGCCGATTAGGCGATGGTACTATTAGGCGATGGTACTATTAGGCGACAAAAAACATTAACAGATAATAGTACCAATTAGGCGGCCCTTCCGAATCAGTCAAGGGCCATGTTCAGCGTAAGCCTAAATACGCTATTTTTAACTATGCATGGCTAAGTGGCACTAAAATCATGTCTCGTTGATCTTATAACTCGTTAACTTATAGCTAAACAAGGTTATATTCACCGGCCCTGACTGTTCCTAACTCAGATTCTGGCATTTGCCCTTATTCCCCAGCTTGCGTCGAGCACGCGAGCGGCCGTCGGGTCGGCCACCTATTTTTCCGGTTGCTATGTTCATTAACACACTGGATGCAGACGATCGCACCGATAACTTTGCGGAAGTAGCTCACAAAGTTTCGCAGCGAGAATTTGATGCGGCGCGTCCACCCATCTGGCGCTTTATAAATGTTCTGCGACATGCATACATGGGTTGGCGGCAGTCAAAATTCGAAAATTTTGGGGTAGGCCTGCCGGTTTGGGGGTCGCGGCGATTTTGGCGTGTGGGTCAGGAACAAAAGACGGATTCCTTTGGGTGGGTGGGTGGGGTACTTTCCTTTGGTGGGTTGAGCCCAAGTTGGGGTGTGGGCAAACCCCCGCGGCCCATGTATGGCGACATGTGCAGAAATCCCGATGCTCTACTTAATGCCTGCCCCGTGAGTTGGAATTTATCCATCCATGGTGTTGCACTTGTTTTTTAAATGAGTGAGTCCTTGAAATTGGTTTGCTATTTTTGTTATGCTTTGTTTTAATTGCTGTTGTGCTGTTTGCATTGTTCTGCTATATTTTAGTGGTAACCTATGTTGCCTCACGGACTTACAGAAAAAAATTATTCCTGTCGCCTAACAGTACCGTCGCCTAACAGTACCGCTAAATCGCCTAATCGGCATCGCCTAATAGTCCTCCTTTGAAAATTTTGGACCACTGTTCAACGAGGGTGAGATAATTTTGTGTTACAGTTAATTTCGGTAATTTTTGGCAAAATTGCTTCCGTTACAATGGTTTCAGCCTGATCCAAGTAGGGTGGGCGGAAAAGCCCTCGTAGCTCTTAGATGGGCTACATTATCGAGAATTAGAGCTTCTTATTCTGGCTTTAATTGTTTTAGAGCGACGAATGGATCGATTGGGAAGAGGAATAAAATAAGAAAAGACAGAAAGAACGTGGTGGAATCTGTACGTAATTGTTTTCTATGAGTGAATGGCTGGTGTCCTACTTGGAATTGTCTTGTACAGTTTTGTTACAATGCCTTAAGGAGCTGTGAGTCACTGAAAATTTATATTATGGCGTTTTTTATGACGGTCAACCTACTTGTTATACCGACTCACACGCTTTATTGGTTGAATTTGGACGAGTTGGCCAAACTGATTCTGACGTGAGTTGTGTGTAAGAAGTGCTCTAAAGGGTTGACTGACAGAGTTGCTGCTGCTTCTACAAACTCCTTCCGCTAATCCGGTTTTTACTGTCTTTCCTTGTCTGTCATTTCTATTGCGAGTGACGAGTGTGGGATGCACTTTGTGGTTCTATTTTCTCTCAAACCTAACCAACCAAAAACCTCTCGATATCACTTTAGTCCATTACGAGTAAGAGAGAACACCGACCAACACCTATTATATTACAGTCAGGCTCTTAACGCCGTTTATGGAACTGGCACCTAGGCTAGTGGCACCATATATGTTACCGGTACCATATGTGGTACCCCATGTTCAGGAACTGTGATTGTACCATATAAAGTACCGGTAACATATCGTCGCCACTATGGTAAAACGAGCCAAGTAACAGAAAGCTGAAATCGAGAAAATCGCCTTTTAAATATTTGTTACATTTTCGTGAATTGGCTTCAATATCAGTTTAAATACTTTCTGCCTAAAATACAAGTGCATACTTGCTGTGCAAAACATTGTGCCTGTGTTAGTTGTGCCAAATTAAGTCAGCTAACAGAAAAAGCACAAAGCACTTGGCTCATTTTACCAGGATCATCTGGTGATGTCCGTGCACATGCGTCTGGTTGCATGGCTGTATCTCCTGACACTGAGCCAATTTCGACTTCGTTCCTGCGCCAAAACGTTTTTAGGTGCTTTAGCTATAGTTTTTCGCAGATAACTCCATTTTTTTCCATTTTGTCACTTGGCTCGTTTTACCATAGTGGCGACGAATATGGTACCGCATGTTCGGCCACTGCGGTGGTACCATAAACGGCGCTAAGTACCAGACTGCATTGCTAAACAGTTTAAGCAGGAATTCCTTGTGATTTGGAAGAAACATTTATACTAAGTCTGAAACGTGTTTGACTGATCTACTCATTGCATCCCTAGCTAGACCTGTGACTTTTTTGCTGCTCTTGAATAGTCACCGGTTTATTATGGATTCACATCGGTTCTGCGCGCACAATTATACCATTTATGGTAGTACTACTAGTACTGGCTTAACGACAAGTGGTGCCATGTATGATATCTGTGCCAGCTTACCTATAACAACCGGAACGTGCCTGCGATGTGAACTCGGTGACTATTTAGGGCTTAAACGGTAGTTGCTTGGTTGGTAACGTAGTTGTCTGCAGTGCGGCAGATTTGTGAGAATATTTGCTGACTAAAATAAAATTATTCTGAGTCTATTTATCTTTCAGAACAGAAAGTGTTTTGCTGCTACTCGTACTTAGGGCCCGACCGGATATCCGGATCCGGCCGGATATGGCCATATCCGGATCCGGATATTACCTGCCGGATATCAGTCACAGATGAGAAAACGTGATTTTTTACGTATTTGAACATAAAATTAGATTAGTTCCAGTCATTCTAGGATATTTTTCGCTATTTAACTGCACAAAATGCTAAAAACCCACTCTCAATATATCACCAGAGTGTGGAATCCTTTCACATACATTGTACATCACCGGTAGTACAAGATTCCGACCGAGAGAAAGTTTTTGCTGCTACGACTATCCGGATCCGGCCGGATATGGATCCGGATATTACCTGCCGGCAGTCACAGATGAGAAAACGTGATTTTTTACGTATTTGAACATAAAATTAGATTAGTTCCAGTCATTCTAGGATATTTTTCGCTATTTAACTGCACAAAATGCTAAAAACCCACTCTCAATATATCACCAGAGTGTGGAATCGCTTTGCACATACATTGAATTCTACCTTCTTTTTTATTCTTACTTACTATACATCACCGGTGGTTTATCTTTGCCACTTAGAGTAAGGCTTCTCGTAAACCCTTTTTACCTGTACAATAAATATGTCCCTATTTGTCTTCCTCTTACTTTTAGGCTTGCTCACGATTTTGCAAAAGGAAGTATTAAATTCTTAGATCTCTGGTTGAGCCACGGCCCAATCAGGGCGAGAAAATTTGAACAAAATTAGCTTGAAAAACGCTTTTGAAAGCATTCTCAGTATAGTATTAACAGAAATTAGGAGCTATTGTAGTCTGAAGAGGTCTGGTTGGGCAATGGCCCAAGCAGGGCGAGAAAAGTAAAAAATTGACGCATGAACTCCAACGCTATCGTATCGTAGAGTTTAGGCGATAATGTAATATAACTTTTTTTTCGGTGTTTAGGCGATAATGTAATATAACTTTTTTTTTTTTAAATTACCAACTTTCACTTTTTTTGAAATTTCTTCACAATTAGTCAAGCCTAGTGCACCAAACTTTAACACATATAATTCCCCGAATTTTGGCACCTATTGTCAAAATTTCGGCCTATTTGGTCGAAATTTGCGGAAATGGCAGTAAAAAGAAATGTGATCATTTTTGAGACACTCTGTATGTGGTTTATTGCATTGTAAAAATGTTTAAGTTGATCAATGATATCCGGCATATCCGGATCCGGCCGGATATGGGCATGTCCGGATCCGGATCCGGATCCGGTAGAAATTTGTATCCGGTCGGGCCCTACTCGTACTATATAGGCATAGGCGCTCGGTACAGGTGAGTGCCGATTTTTTGGATCAATAGGTTTTTGCATGTAGATACATTACAGTGTTAAGTTAGAAACGAACGAACACAGATTTGCTAAAGTCTAGTTGAGCGTGTGATCGTATAATCAGAATTATGTCAATCCAGGTCGGGCCGTCCTGGAGACAGTTTCTTATCCCCTACGATTTTCACAATTTCTGATCCTGAAATTGCTAGGACTGCCTGTAGAACAGCAATTTTATTAACTGAGTCAATCGATATTTGGCACTTTGCAGTCCAAACTGGCGATTTTTTAATGCTGCCCCTCCCGCCGAATTTCTGGTGGATAACCTGCTAGACTCAGACATGGGCAAAGGGGGGGGTTGGCCCCCATCAGGCTCTGATCTACCCCCATCAGCCGGCCGCTACCCCCATCAGGAATTTTTTGGGAAGAATTTTGTATAGAAAATTATGATAAAAATATGCCTGGCATAGGCGTAAATGAGCTCAGAATAGCTAATTTTAACATATTTTAATGAAAAATAAGCCAAAAAACCCTGATTTTCGCCAAAAATCGGACTTTTTGGCTTACCACCCCCTCAGGCTCTCCTACCCCCGATCAGCCCCCCTCAGGAATTGAAAATTCTACCCCCCCATCAGCCGAAATGCTAGCCCATGTCTGGCTAGACTGTATGCATGCCGGAACGTATATGGTATCGTTCGAATCGAAATCGAAGTGGCACCACAAGATAAGTAGAACCGGTATCATTTTTAGTGTCACTCATTTTTTATACCAAAGTTGTGTTGAAAATGACTTCCAGAAATGTCCGGGTTAGTAAGTGCAAAAGGGAACGCCCCAACTGTCACTTCCCACTGATCTGATATCGCGTGTAGAGTACTTCCGATCCGATCCGATTTGCGGGGGTCCTTACGGCCTACGATCAGACTCGTGGTCCGTTTCGCGACCCCCGTTCGTCATCTCGGACGTTGCCCTTTTTTCACTGGCAGCCACTCCTAGCCATTGCTGCTGGCTGCCGGTCACCAGGAGGGCGGCCGGCTTGTCGATGATGCCATGATGCTGACAGCTCCCGACGGCCACCGGTGTTTCACAGACACGGTGATATGCCAGAGGGTTTCACAGACTGCTTCTGACATCGTAGATCTTCTTCTACAACGTGGCATGCTTTGTGGAGCGGCTTCGGTGCAACGGCAACTGCAGATCCAGTCGGTTCCCATTTTGCCTACTAGCTGTCACCAGCTTTCGGTGGCCTGGGTGGAGGTTTGCGCCGACGAACACTCTTTCTGGCAAGTCGCTGACGAGCGCATGACGTCGCGCACAGTTTCTTTCTATGCGGCCTAAACCACTACCAACTGTGCCGGCGTGTAGAGTTCTTATTATTAGATATACAATGTACAATAGTTGACGTATGTACATTATTTAGATTTACCAAATGACAATATTCCACTACTTACAGTATGCATGCGAGCAAGATTGAGTTCTATTAAATGACTGTGTTAGGGAGATGATGTTGAGAATGTGGTCATTAAGCTACTCTATTGGCCGTCAAACCGCAGTTTGACTCTCGACAAAATATTTATAAGAACGTTATTCGAAAACTCGGTCGTACTGTTACATGGTGGCGGTGAAACTTTATTCAACCTTCAACTTTAGGCCATCAAAGCTCTACTATGTACACTAAACATTGACACCTTGCGGCGCAAAGTGAAAACTAATGATCTCACTAGCATAGACAGCAAACGATCACTGAAATAAACTTGTCGACTAAAATTAAGAATTTTCAACACTTTTTATCCAATGTCACCGTCGGTGACGTCGCTCAGGCTATGGGTGTCTATTATCTAGGGGTAGGAAGCCTGACGAGGTACCTTCGGGACAAAGTCCCTTGCCTTGGACATTGGACATTGGAAAATTTCTTTGAAACTCATTTCCTGCCCAAGTGCAACCGATGTCCAAATTCTTCCGTCTGAGCTCACTGGCAATGGGGAATGGAATGGAATGGACTGGAATTGACCAAGTCTTCAAAAATTTTCATGTCTATCCCCAGAAAAAAGGGGATGACGTCGTGCTTGGCCTGCATCAATAGTGTGTCCGGGCGTCCCGGCCCATGTTGTGTCTGTACTCTTACGCATCTGTTTTTTAGAAACCCGTTCAGTCGTGAGTGATGTCTGCTGAAAGCTCGTCATTTCTAAGCTTTAATGCGTAGGTACATTGTACGGTCATACGTACGTACTTGTGTTATGAAGTCTGTGACTGTGAAACAAACTTGGTCATTTTTTCTAAAAGGGTCTAATGGATCTAATCGGTAACTTGATAATTCTGCAGATGAGCTTCAATAATTCTGATGAATTATTGGCATACAAGCGGCTTGCCTTACGGGCTAAAACCTTACCTATTTCCTAATTAAACAGTGCGTCTAAGAGGAAGCTTCCTTTTGAAAGCTTCTCAGTGCTATCATGATTGTGCTAGAGCATTACGTTCTCTTCTCTAATTGCTCCAGCTTCACTTGGCTGGCCCATTTTTCACTCGGCATCGGTCTGGTGGAGGTTGTGTTATCGCTAATCGGAGCTGTGGCCAACATCTTCTCAGCTGCCGTTTTCCTGCACAAAAACTTCCGTCATCTCTCTGTCAATTTGCTGTTGGCTGGTCGTTGCATCAGTGACGCTTGCTATCTTCTGTTCGCCCTGCCCGTTTTTGGCCTGCGGACCCCTGCGCTCTTTCTGTTGTCCTTTCTACCCTTTCATCTCGCCTTCACTCGATGGTTCTACCCAGTTTTGGCCATGTTTCACTCGATTTCTATTTGGCTCTTGACCGCAATTACGGTAGAACAGTGGATGGCTGTCTGTAAACCTTTACTGGTGGCTGTTTACTGTACCAGGTACTGTGGTTTCTAGACTATATACTGTAGGAAATTAATTAGGCCTTTGTTTTTACAAAGCTTCGAGGTACTGTAATTTTAATAGTGAAATTTTATTTTAATTTAATATTAATATAATAGAACTAGCCGATTTTAATTTTAATTTAATATTAATATAATAGTCCCCTGTTAATTTTAATTTAGATTTAATATTAATACTATTAAATAACAATTTTAATAGTATTTTAATAGCATTTTAATAGTAATATACTAAAATGCAGTCGAAAAGTTTTTGTCACACTTCAGCGAACTGGCAAAGCAACATCTTTTGGTTGAAGCTGCTAGTGTTAGTTGAAAATTTAATCTGAGATGCAACTCAGAAGCATTTTTCTGTGGAAATTTATGACCATTCTTTTTAAAATGACTCTGTCTGTACCTGGTTTTAAATTGCATTTGAACACAAGCTAGCCATAGAAAAAACTATTGATGCATACTACAGTAGTCAAAGCGAAATTTTTGAAAGGAAAGATTTACAGAGGTGATTGACTGGATTCAGGTCCTTTTGTCATTCATGCCTATTAGTGAGAAAAGTTCTACTATTTGCATCTGAAAACACATTCGAGATTCAGAGGGCAGTCAGAAATCTTCAATTTTCGTCATTTTCTGTGGTAAAATTATGATTTAAATAGCATTGTATGTAGATAACTCCTTCCTTGATTGTCAAACAAGGTTTAAAACTATTAAAATGCTATTAAAATACTATTAAAAATAAATTTTAATATTCAGCCACTCTGTGTATTTTTAATTTAATTTAATATAATAGTAGGCCATCTATTTTAATATTAATATAGATTTAATACTATTAAAATGGCACTATTAATAATAGTTTTATTTTAATATTAATATATTTAAATAACAGTACTTCGAGGTAACTCTAATCTGGAGAACTGGAAAACCCTCACCCTGACTTCCGGCTAGAGACCTCACGGGTCGCCCTCGGCCGCCCGGCAGAGGATTTCAGCCGGGCCGGGGGTGAAGGACAAAGCTGTCCAATAAAATAGGTAGAATTCTTATCAAACATAGGAAAAATTAGTATAATTGAAGGAAAATTTTTCAAAATTTTCTCACCCTGGTCGGGCAAAAGTCAACCAGGACTCTTGAAACTACTAAAAAAACGGTTAAATTTTGTTAATTTCACGCTCAGAATACAGCAAATGAATATCATTAAATGCGTTTATGAATCCTAACTTTTCAAAAATTTCTCCACTTCGTTGGTTGGGCAGTGGCAAAATCTGGCAACTTAAGGATGTCCTTATGCCCTTATGCGAAATCCTGAGTACCCCCCAGAATGGTTTGGGTGCTAATTCGTATAATTTAGGGTGTACTTTAGCCAAAACACGATTTTCTTTAATCTCGATTATTATAACTTAAGTGCATTGTTAGAAACGTTTCTATTGTACTGTAGTAGTACCCGCTCAAGCGATTTTGCATGAATTTTGGGCGATTCTAGCTTTCCCGGGCCGGGCCTGAAAAATTTAAAAATCCGGGCCCGGTCGCCAAAAAGGCGGCCCGTGCCGGTCTCTACTGCCGGCCACTCTAACAAGCTTTTGTGTCAAGTTAGGATTATGTAGGCTTAAGCTTCGTAGCACGCTGGTGCAGATTAGGTGCAAAGTTTGTTTACAGTACAGTAACCATTCCCAGTACCATTTTTGCAGGAACCGAGCCCTTTTGTCGACGTGTTTGTTGGTCAGTGTGGCAATAGGTTTCAATCTGTCTCTGTTTCTGGAGATCCAGTTGGTTGACGGACAGTTGGTGCCGTTTCTCCTCGATCATTGGCTGTATCTGCTGTGCTACAGTACTTTCGGTCACCTCACCTTCATCTACCTTCTTCCTTTGACTATTCTTGGCGTGTTCGGCGTTTTGGTGGCCAGAGAAATTCTGCGCACCAGATGCGGCATCCGTCTGCGACGACATACCAACGATGTGCGCGACTATAGGACGGCCAGAATGATGCAGTTCGTGGTTTTAGGTAAGCTGTGTCATTTTTTATTTAGTTTAGGTACTCTGGTGGCCGAAAACGAACGTTTATTCTGTAATTCGGCGCAAGTCAAGCGAATAGTACAGTTTTTCTTTTCATAAAAAACAAAATGTTACGCGAAGTGCTTTTTACTGAAAGTACGGAATTACAGGATTTAGAACTAGGATTATGTTCGGGCTTAGGGTTTATGCTAAACTTTCAAGCTTATAATTTAAGCTCTGGAGCAAGTTAAAAGAGACAGCTTTCAACCGATGAGGAAATACAGTCAAACCTCCATAACAGCAACACGCTACATCCGAAATTTTCGTTGCACATATAGAGGTGCGGTCCAAAAGTGCTGGAAAATGTATGGAAACTGATTCTCTGTTAGTATTTTACCATTTAGAATACACCTAAAAGTAATTTAGAATACACCAAAAAGTTAACAGAACTCTGAATGACACTGGGTTATAGCTATCGTATTCAAACATGCTGGTTTGACGTTTGTGTTTAAGCTTGCTATCGATTTGTAACTGCTCAAACTCATTCTGGAGGTTAAGAACCTTGGCTGGGTAGCAAAGTGTCAAAAGTTTGACGGCCAAATAACGGCAGTTTCTTTGGTTCAGTGTTCTTATAGCAGCAGGGTTCTTGATTATCATTAACTTCTCTTTCTCACTCACTCCGTCCAAATTGCAGCAGAAATTGATAGTTTAAGCATTCCTTGGCATATTTTCAGCCCCTACTGGCCTTTGCTTTCTCCCCCAAGCTCCTAGATTGACCTATACATACAACCCTCTGCTGCGTTGCACTTACCGAAATCTCGTTGCCTTTATGGAGGTGTTGCACTTATGGAGGTTAAACAAACGATCTATAACAGAGTGCAATAAGCTTTTTTTGAGTTCTGTCTGAAACATGAGAATTCTTCAGAATTCCTTATCTGTTACACTGTCTGCTTGGTGCTGAGCGCACTAGAAAGACTGCACCGTCTGACGCCATTCAGGCTCAGCTACCGCACCGTTCTGGACGACGCCAACCAATTGCTGATGATCTGGTGCGCGGCGAGCACCTCCGTTTTCTACTTCAACTTCTCCACGCGCTACCGACGCACCGCCAAGCTGTTGCTGGCGCGCGTCTTCTGTTCGAAGGAGACCTACGCGCGCATGCAGCGTGCCTCGCAGCTAACGCGCTCTACCTGGTCGCTTTCTTCGCAGTTTCCTTCGATCATCTGCCGACAGCGACTCAGCTCTTCCACCGTTTCGAGGAAGAACTCGCCGGTGCCGTCGGTGATGCTGCATGTGCGAACGTCGACGCCTTCTGCAAGTAGCCGCTCCTCCCGACGCACCGTTTCTTCCAGCTCCGTCATCTCGGACACTGCGCTGCTGAGCATTCAACCCCGCTCGGGTACGGTCTCCTCTGCTCCGGGCAGATTCAGAGCCCGCTCGCCCACCGATGTGTCGCGCAAGTCCAGCCAAGGAAGTCTGAGATCGTCGAGACGTGTCTCGCTGAGGTCGGCCACTCTCCATCGCATAGTGAGCACCAGGAGCGCCAAGAACTTTCGGTCGAGGCAGGCCGAGACTGGTGGATCGAAACGAACCGGCAGTAGCAGCGATATCGAAGAGAAGAAGGTTATTGAGACGAGACAAAACTCGAGCAAAAGTATCGCTGTTATTGAACAGCCGTTGCAGGAGGAGGTCGAGTTGTGAATTGGAGCGATCACTTGTATTTTTCTTAGACTACCCACCAAGACTGATTGTAGTAACCTCACTAAGTGTGAGGTGTAGAGAACTCCTGTCCTTCCTATATAATTATGGTATCAATCGAAGCACAAGTACTATAATATTTTAACGGCTATTTGAAATTGATGTATGTATTTAGAATGTACGTTCGCTTACTAGGTACGTACGTATGTTTGCTCATACATCCGAAGTTTTAGTCTCTGCATCTGTGTAATTTAATTTTAAGTGTATTTTCATTGCACAAATACTATATATGTAAAGCTTGCCTCACTCATAAATGTAACAGGGGGTCTGCCCCCAGCCGACATAAGCCAGATCACTCATATAGGGATCCCCAAGACGATTTTTCTACCATTCGGTTTTTTTGCGATGTAATTTTTTTACAATTTCAGACACTAAAATTGCTAAAAATGTGTGTAAACAGCGGTTTTTGGCTGCATTTGATTGAGTCCAGTTATAGTTTTTAACTGACTTTTTTCGGGATGCCAAAAAACTTGAAATGGCCGCCATTCCGTCAGTTTTCCACAGGATAAAAAGATTTTCGGCAATTATTATTCCTTGTTAATAGTCTATTAGTGTGGCCAAATTTTATACCGCTTGCCTGGTACGTCGCCTTCCGGCACAACCAATTCAAATATGGCAGATTTACTTAGGCAAAAGTGAAAAATTTACATTGTAAAAAACAAAAACTAGGGTGGTGCACTACAAACCTAAAGCACGACTCTGTGGTCTAATTTGGGCGTTTGTTGTAGTTCGGTATCAGTCCTTTCAATTGCATCACGCACAGCAACAGGACAAAGTACACAGGCGCTCAGTGGGGGCTTTTATTTCCGGAGGGAGCTACTGTAAGCAGCGGCGGTTTTAGTTCCGCGGCGCAACTACAATTAATCAACGGCGCCTTAGTTAGTTAATTACTTATTTTGTCTTTAAATAGGCCTACCGAACGAGGAGCCACCTGCTCTTTCGTTAACAGATTCCAATTGTTTACTACTCTATTTGCGAAGAAATGCTTCTTTACGTTGATTCTTTTCGTGCTCAATTTGAGCGAGCAGTCATGTTTTGCAACTTTTTTTGTTCCAAATATTTTTATATTGGTTTAGGCCGTAAATTTATGTTCTAAGCTTCTAACTTTATAAAGGATTTCAATTGAGCAAAGCCACTCGTTGATTGGCTATTCTTAAGGTGGGTTTATACTTTGTCCGCTGTCCGCGCGCGGACACAGATGTTGTCAGCGCGCGGACACCCTCCGCCATGTCCGCGCGCGGACACATGTCCGCGCGGACAGGTGTCCGCTTGTGTCCGCATAGTGTCAGCGGCTGACAGATTGTTTTTTGAAAATAGTAAAAAAAGAAAAAAATAATTGAATTTAATTGAACATGCGTTTTGTTCAAACCTGATGTCTACACTGCTTTGTTAGACATAAATTTATCAAGTTTACTCCAAATTCCAAAGACTTACGATTAAGCGCTACTGAACTAAATGGTGTAAAATTTTGAAGGTACAAAAGCCATATATGCAGACGTTGACTGGAGGTGAGGGTGCCTGTCTGCTGGAAATGCAGTAAGAGACACGATTTTGTACATGCAGATGAAGAACTATGCATAATTTGTCACATGCGTAGGTACGTAGAAGTCAACAACAGCATAAGAAAGTCATTCTACGCATAATTTATAAATACCTATATTTTATAATTATTTCCTGCGCAAAAATCTACTAAAAATTGCTAGAGATGGTAGAGTCGGCCTGAAGGGGTACATAGCTCAAAGACATCAGAGCTCAAAGGTGGCAACCCACGTCAGCACTCTGCCACAGGTCTACTATGCAATGTATCACTTAGTACGTATGTAGTACGTACATGGGTCTGAGTCTGGGTCTGGGTGGCCGTACACCATAACCACCAAAGTATGGACACTTGCCAGCCAGCCCATAGCCCTTCGGCCGTCCCGTCAGATGCCAGCCAAATTGCAATAATTTTCAGAAGTGACTTCATATCCATTCTTCCACCTTGCAGAAAACGCAGGGCCTTTTTTCCGGCCCATCTATCACATATATACTACTACGAAACTGTCATTAATCACGTTGTCGATTAGGCTCATGCTTCATGCTATCAAAGGTGTCTGCAACAGTGAGAGAATGGGTTAGAAGCTTTCACAATTTCAAATTGGTGCAGCCGCTGCAGAAACTTGCCATGATCTCAGTTTGATCGATAGGCCAAACATACAGTACGTACAATGTTCTTACACCGTCTCTTTTTTGTTGTTTTTCTCTTGATTTGACCTAATCCTAACAGCTCTGCAACCTCAGCATCAAACGTGATAAAATTGTGACTCAGACTTGCAATATAACAAGCTCAAACAGCACTAATAGCGACGCGGACAAAGTGTCAGTTGAAATTTTTCAACTCGCTCGGCGGACAGAAGCGGACACGCGCTGACACCGATTTTGTGTCCGCGCGGGCATGTCCGCGCGGACAGAGTATAAACCGTCTGGCTGACACTCGTGTCCGCTCCGCCAAAGTATAAACTGCTGCGCGGACAACCTGTCCGCTTGTGTCCGTTTTGTCCGCGCGGACGAAGTATAAACCCACCTTTACACAACTCTTTTGGTCCAATTGACATCGAGCTGCCTGTTGCCTGCCAAACCAACACACTACCCTTTCATCATAAATCTGATCTCACAGTATACTGTAGTTTAGCCCATTATGAGACAAAATCCTAGAGAAAACCGACTAGAAATGGTATCAATAGCTAAACTGGATGTTTTATCTTTTATGTTTTATCGTGTTACATGCGTTTTGATCGATTTTCTGATATTCCCGGTAATCCCGGTTTTCCCTGGTATTCTCATTTCCCAGTAATCCCAGTTTTCCCGAATCCTGGTATTCTGCTCCCGGTTGAATCACTAGAACCCCCAAACCCCGATAGTACATGTATGAAGGGTGGTAAAATTTCAAATCCTGAGGGGAGGAGTAGCGGCAGCTGGTGGGGGAGGGGTTAAGGGAATGATAGGTAAAAAGTCCGATTTTTTTACCAAAGTCAAGATTTTTTGGCTTATTTCTCGTTAAAATAGGTTTAAAAAATCGGGGCAATCCCTTCAGCCCCCCTTTGCCACGTCTGTCAAACCCCCGACCTACTGTTGTTTCGGTATGGAATTTTGAGGAATCAGTTCGGTATGGGTAGGTATTCGCAAAAATACCGGTATTTATTCGGTATTTGCTGAAAATGTTTTACAAAGTCAAAATAATCGGAATGTGTTTCTGCATGCACCAAAAAATGCAAAATTACAAAGAAAACAATGTGAATTTTCGATAAAAAATGCACTAAGCTGGACAAAAAATAACGATTCCCATAGACTTGGCTTTTTCAAAAATAATCGGTAGCCGGCAATGCCGGTATGGGTATTTATAAAAATATCTGGAATCGGTAGGTATTTATTGGGCAAGTATTCCCAAAAATACCCATTTTTCGGTATGGGTTCGGTCGGCAACCCAATCAGCATTGCCCCACCCACTTACCCTTTGGCGGATGACCTTGTATACTGGGACAACCTATGTAGGAGACATTTTGAGCGAAACTAATAACTCAAGTTATTAGCTTGTTTTTGCCGTTGAGAGCAATTAGTCGGAGAAAGGACAGCAGCAGGCCGCTAAGAAGGCTGCCTGCTTCTGCTTTCCTTCTGAACGCTGACAGCTCGAAGTTTTTCCTATGACTGGCCATAGAACACGCTGGGCTCCTAGTAGATAAGATGGGTATTTGTACCAGCAACGAAACCCAGGCCAGTAGGAAGATCGACAAGGACTTGGTCAAAGACAACTTGGCCGAAAAGCAGAAAGTCAAATTGCTCCTGCTTGGTATGATTCTTTTAAAAAACAATGTCTACTGTATTGTTATTTTTGTTTTGGGCACGGCCGAATGCGGTAAAAGTACGGTTCTCAAGCAAATGCGGTAAGAATATTATGTATTGATGGGGATTGGTGTAAAGAGATCGGTTCAAGAATTCTGCACTTGGACGGGTTTGGCAAAGATGAGTTGATGGAATACCGTCGCATCATCTTGGGAAATATTCTTAGCTCAATGAAGACCATAATTCAAGCGATGGAGACTCTGGAAATTGAAATCGATCAGACTCTAAAGGTAGACAATTTATTGGCAGAACTTGCATACAAACACACCTGTTCCAACTTCCAAGTCGATTTATTTGCGGTAACTTTGAAGCACGATACGTGCAGAATAGGTGAATAGTTGCTGACGCAATAATCACGCACTAACAATAGAGATGGGCACGTAAATAACGTAATTAATCTTCGTTACCGTCTCTAATGCACTACTACAGCATAGGAAGGGAATTTATTGAAAGCTCTGCTTTCATCTAAGAACCATTTTATATGAGAGCGGTACGGTTTCCTTCACAAGGGCGGCAAACGGGCAAAACTGACCCCCACTTTTTATTAGCTGATTTGCAAGTGCTACACAGTACAAGACGCGACGGCAGTCCCATTCTTCGCAGATTTGGCTCGTTACGAATATTACCGAAGGGCCCCGGCCGCCAAATTAGCTTGCGAAGCTTTGCGAATGCTTGCAAAAGAGGGTCAGCCTGGCCGGCAAAAACAGCAGCTGCCTGTTTTGAAATACAATTGTATGTACAGTCATGTCTCGTTAATCAGGACAAGTTGGGACCGGCCAATTTTGTCCGGATTAGCGAATTTCCGGATTAACGAATCAAAGCTAAAACACTGTTTTTCGGGTCAAAGGCCTAAATGACAGCTTTTTGTTAGTTGCATATAAGATTCTGCAGCTGTATCTCCTAATTAAAACCCAAAAACTTATTTTAGCTGATTATAGCTCCTAAAAGGGCAAAAATAAACACATTCTGATTCAACGAAACGCATCATTCAATTGAAAATTCATACCTGAACTGAAAAATTGCGCATGGATTTTGTCCAAATTAACCAAATCCGGATTAACGAATCACTTTACCATACAAATTTTGAAGTTGGGACCCGAAATCTTCTGTCCGGATTAACGAGTCATATAACATGGGGGAAAATTGGGACCTGGCCTAATCTTGTCCGGAAGGCGAATATCCGGATTAACGAGGTCCGGATTAACGAGACCTGACTGTAGTGCTCGTATTGACCTTTGATTGACACTTGATATTCTGTACAATACTCTGCCTCGCAGCAGCCGTTAGAGCAGGCTGTGCTCTTGATTTTACTATTAAACGAGAGAGGGTTTCCGGTTAGCTCTCAAGATCGTCGTCCCTTGAGGAGATAGCACCTACGCACCGATTAAACATTGCAGTGACTCTAAATTCGAGGCTAGAGTTCTAAAACCCTGAAAATTAGTATTTCACCTAAAAATCTCTAGTACGTAATGCCAATGCGAACACAAACACAAGCCCAAAATCGCTGTCACCTGAAATTGTAAAAAAAATTGCCAAAAATGCGTCGCATAAAATTGGGTAAGTTGGAAAACCCGTTTATGTAGATGACTAGGATAACTAATACCTTTTGCAGGAAGAATGTTCGATGGTAAACCAATTATCTGAGACCGATCAACCATTGTTGGCGCTGCCGCACGATCTCAGTAAGGCAATTCAAATGCTGTGGAAGGACCAGACAGTTCAGTCGTGCTACGACAGACGCAGTGAATTTCAGCTCAGCGACTCGGCTAAATAGTTCGTTTGATCGATTTTCTTAATGGACAAACAGGGTTCGTACGGGACTTGAAAAGTCAGGGAGTCATGGAAAAGTCAGGGAATTTAAGAAAGTCAGGGAATAGGTGTGTGGTCAGGCAAAGATTTGATAGCAGCAGAAAGATCTCTGCCAAATGGTCCTGTTAGCACCTTACACCACACCCTCTTGAAGATCGGTCTTCTGACTACTACTATTTAAACCGGAAATTTATCCTCTGAATACCGTTTAAATGCGTTTTACAAAGCCAATTTTTTAAAAGTCTGCGTCAAATTTGAGAATAAGCATTTTCGGTGTCTTCCTCCATGCCACCGATAAAACCTGTCTTATCTTTTTATTGGTTTTTATTTCTGCCAATTATCTCTTTCTTCCTAACCTGAAATCATATACGTGTATGTAACAGATCCTGGCCGGCCTGGAGGGCGGGGGTAGGGGGTTTCCTTCGGGAGGGGGTTGAGGGGCTTTCGGTGAGAGCGGGTCCAAACTTTCAAAAAGCTTCAAAACGCCTGAAAATGCGTTTTTAGCCCGTTTTATTCAAAAAGGGGATAATAATCGCTATTCATTCAAATCTTGCAGTGGAAACGCAGTGAAAACCGGAATCGGTTTCCAAAGGCTTTTTAAACGGATGTTAAGCTAAAAATTTGTGATTTCTGAGCCAGTCTGTTAGTACTGGAGCTGCTGCTACTACATAGTACTTGTATTTTTCGGCCCGGGGTGTCCCTAAACCATACATGTACTAGGGGGGTTAAGGGGGGTTTACCCCCCCCCCCCCTGGAAAGGCCAAACCCCCCCTCACCCCCCCCCCCGAGACAGGTTAAGGGACCCCTCCCCCCGACCAAAAAATACAAGTGGTGGTAGTGGCTCCAGTATTAACAAACTGGGTCAGAAATCACTAATTTTTAGCCTAAAATTCACTTGAAAAGCCTTTGGAAACCGAATTTCGCGCTGCCACTGCTGATATTTAAGAGAAATCGGTGTTTTTGGAAGCCCTTTTTGTCATTTTTTGCTTGTTTTTAGCTCTAAAAAGCTATTTGGCAGCTTAAAATTGCGATTTTTAGCATCCTTACTGAAAAATACGTGCTAAAAACGCATTTCCAGGCGTTCTGGAGCTTTTTGAAATTTTGGACCCCACCTCTGGACGAAACCCCTTCGACCCCCCATCTGAGGAAACCCCCCCTACCCCCCTCCCCCAGGTCGGCCCGGAGCTGTTACATGTATGCCCTAAACTGTTTTGGGTTAAGAGGATTTGACCTTTCTACCTAAGGAGTTAGCCCTCCAAACCCAGTAGTACATGTATGCCAAAGGAAATACTGTGTACGCTACGCAGTGTAGTCCGCACTGTTTAACATGTTTTCAGTTTTTTCGATAATCTGGAGCGTATTCAAAAGTCAGACTATGTACCGACGACACAAGACGCTTTGATGGCGCGAGCAGCTACTACCGGAATAGTTGAAGTGGTCTTTAAAGCCGATGACTGCGTTTTCCGGTAATTTATGCACTTTCTGACTTACATGTAATTGACAACGCAAGCAGATTTTCTATTATTATTGTAATTGCTGCATGCACACTTTGTACGTTAACAATAGGATTGTTTCAAAACTTCTTCAAAACAGCACTGAAGTTATTCTACCTACTTGTATTTGTAGACAGTAGTGCCCTCCCTCCATTATGTTTTTTATAGTTTACACACGTGTGATAAGTGTCCCCCCCGACTTAGGTCAGACCCCGATCGGGGATCGCGAGACCGTTTTTCCACCCCGTCTCATTTTTCTGGCTAGTAGTTTTTTTTCAGTAAAGTTTTGCAATTTTTTAGTATTTCAGACACTAAAATTGCTAAAATCGGTTGTAAAACAGCTCTTCGCAGCTAAATTCGAGCCAAAATAAGCGATTTTTTATGACTTTTAGTCTAAAATTACTATTTTTTACAATTTTTGAGCGTTTTTTTAGTAACAAGCACCGTCACCAGCAGACATGGGCAAGGTAGGGATGAGGAGTTGACCTCAGGTTTAGACCTAGTTACCTTCTTTCGTCTGGCCGCCGCTACCCCTTTAGTAATTTTTTTTGGAAGAATTTTGTATAGAAAATTATGACAAAATCTTGCCTAGATTAGGTGTAAATGAGCTCAGAATGACATATTTTAACAAAAACTTTGATGTTAGTAAAAAAATAGAATTTTTTGCTTGCCATCCCCTCAATCCTCCATCAGACGATCAGCCCCCTCAAGATTTTAAGATTTACCAGCCCGGCGCCAGACTCACCAAAACCCCCTTTCCCGGATCGGCGGATTACATTACTAGTAGTATAAGCAAAAGAAACATACAGTTGAAATAAACTAGATTTCTGCTTCGATAAATTGCCAACACATCTGTATCTACATACGTACGTCATGTGTTTCTAGTGTTTTCGACGTGGGCGGTCAAAAATCTGAACGTCGTAAGTGGATCCACTGCTTTGATCAGACAAGCGGCGTAATTTTTGTTGTGGCGCTCTCCGAATACGACCAGGTCATGCATGAAGATGGAAAAACGGTACTTTTATAAACAACTAAGGGCTCGTGCAAGATTACGTAATGACATGAGGAGGGGAGGGGTTCGCCAAATCATTACTATTTATTACGGTGGGAAAGAGGGTTGGCGATTTTATTACGTATTATTTTTAAAGTGCAGAAATCACTGAAATTTCTATAATTTTAATTGTTTTTAGATACAGTACATGTGCATGTAGTCTCGATTTGCAGCCATTGGCTTACATTTTCACAATTTCACTTAGATGAACGTGTAGATTAAAAGGCAGCTACTGTTATAAGTCAGAGATTTCCAATTTTTCAAATGCTAAATGACACTTGTGACCTGTGAGATCTTGTCAGGAGTTTATAATGGTACAGCGCTCAATCATTTTCGCTTCGCGGTTAGTGCTGTTTTCTAGAGTAAAAGTTCCTTCTCTGCAGCTTGTCGAGCACGAGTTTATACTGGACCTTTATTTAATTTTTGATATAGCGCTCTTGTGCAGTGGCGTACTTGTACCTGAACTTTGAAGGGAATAAGCTTTTCGAGATGCCTGGTTGGGCCAGTGCGAAAAACTTTTGAAAAAGTCTACTTAAAAATCATCAAAAATTCATTCTGAAGGGCAAAATTAACCAATAATTGAGACTGTCCGAAAGGACAGTGGAACTTCAATAAACAAACAAGACAAGGTAACAAGTTATAAAAATGGATATCTAGCGATAATACAGGCTTTTCTTTCCTGTCGGGGTGAACGGCAGAAGGTACCGTAGCTACCCTTATTGCAGAATCGAATGGATGACTCGGTGGCGGTTTTCAAGGACATCTGCAACAGCGAATGGTTCGAGAAAGCGGCCATGATCTTGTTTCTGAACAAGCGGGACCTGTTCGAAAAGAAACTACTAAAAAAATCGATAAAAGCAGCATTCCCTGATTATCAAGGCAACCATGTCTTTCTGGTGTGGCGTTCATTGTTTAACAGTCAGAAATTCAGGATCCGACAGTTTTGAGGAAAGTGCCAATTACATTCAGAAATACTTCATTTCACTTAATGAAAATCCAGCCAAAGAAATCAGCGCTCACGTCACTTGTGCCACCGACACAAACCAGGTGCGTTTTTTCCTTTTGGCTCGCAATTCAGGCCTACCTTTAGGTGCAAATCGTTATCGCCGAAGTGATAAGTTCCTTGGTAGCGCGAAATATGACTGGCACGGGTTTGGTGTGATGGCAGAAGAATTTTGTTGTTTGAATACAAGCTAAACTTCTAATTAGAAGGCATCGTATCTCACAGATTACTGTTATTTTACTACAATTGTATAGTATAATAAAACAAAAATTAGTAATACTAGCGGATGGTATTTTACTAGTAGTAAAATAATAGTAAAACGTAAAATTAAGAGCCAATAGTAAAGTATATATTAAATTAATTTACCAAAGGCCGTCAATAGGAAATTGAAATTTACTACTATTTTTCTAGTTTTTGGTGAATTCCAGCCAAAATCTTGATCAATTTTGCAATAAAAGATGAGTGGATTCACCTTTTGTGAGTCAAATTTTACACATTTTGTATCTGTAAAGTTCTTTTTCACTTCAATTATTCACAAAATCTTGGCATCGTTGATTCAAATTCAACATAGTAAAAGTAGTAAAATTAGTGATTTTTTAGTACAAAAGAAACATTAGAAAAATCGATCTGCTTGGTAATAAGACAAATATAAAAATTAAATAGAAGGGTTGAATTTGTAGTAAATTTAGTAAATAGTAAAATTATAATTCACTGGTAAAATAACAGTATCACAGATCTAGCGTACCCGATTTCTAGAGCGCGGTAGCGTGTTATATTGCCCGATATTATTTTACTTATATTGTATTTCCGGCAGTACATTGTATTGCTATTGAGAATGATACTTGATACGCAAAAATACTGCCAGTTTTTCCGCTTTAGCGACTCCGAAATAGTAAATAAGCGCTGCGGCTCCTAAGCGAGTGTCTTCTGGCGCCTCTGCCAAAAGCGTTTTGCGATTTCAAAGTTCACTTTTGACAATTCTGTTTAGTTTTACATCCACAGCCGTGCAGCTGCGAGCAGCCAATATCACTCGATCAGTCGCTTCTGGTGCGCCAAATAGCATATCGTTTAAACTTGGGGGTGGCAAGAATGGTCAGCTGGATATTGAGCCCCAGCGCCTGCGATATCATTTGTCTTCTCCTCCGCCGGCGCTCAGCTTCTTTCCGGCGCTGCGAACTGCATAGAATTTCTTTGAAAGTAGCGCGGAACTTGGAGCTCATCAGGCAGTAGAGAATGAAGTTGACTGAGCTGTTGATCAGCGACAGCAGGTCGAACATGTCCCCCAACAGAGGGTAGATCACGTGGTACATGTCGTCAGGGTACATGCCGCCCAGCACGGCCACCACCGCCTGGGGCGTCTCAGTGAGCAGAAAAATCAATAAAATCAATGTCAACATTGCTGTTGTACGGCTGGTGAACGCAGTTGAGTGCTGCTGCTGCTGTACCACGCCCAGGCTGGACGGTCCCGGGTTTGAGTTGATCCTTCTTCGCGTGCTCATAAGATAACTTTCGCGACGGTCCTTTTCAACCTAAACAATCTCAAAGATAAAACCGTATTTCACTGTTTGGAACTTTTGTTTTTCTGTTTTTCATGACACTACTATAAAGGTATGCAAAAGAACACAGGCCTATGTACCTGAAAAGCGGCCGACATGGAATTTCTGCCGAGTATCCTTAAATTGCGCTTCTGGGCCTTGTGATAGCTGTAGAGGAGACCACAAATAAGTGCAGTCAGCAGCACACACGGAATGAGTTTGAACACAACCCCACTGATCCACAACACAAATCGCAGCAGGAAGCAGTCGTGAAGCATGGCCAAGTCCGACAGAACCACATTGTAGGCAGTCTGATTGACTGCAGAGCCGCAGGTCTCCGGTTCCACCTCGACCACATTGTTCAAGAGCCCAATCGGGATCAGACACAGCAGCAGCGTTACGCAAATGCCCAGGATGAGCTTGGCGATTGTTCTGGACAGCAGGAGAGTGGCTGCCACGCGACATCTCCTGATTACCAACAGTCGTAGCAGAGCCAATAAGACTGCCAGCCAGAGACTGGTGGTGTGTAGCAGAATGGACCAGTGCTGGTGGAAGAGAATGAAATGCAGCCAGCCGAAACTGTACAACTGTGAGTGGCACGGGGCGCTGAAACAGACCATTTACCCTTCCCCTTAGGTTGTCTTCTTTGATTGCCGGCCCTTAGCTTGAGAATTGTGTTATGACTCGACTCGAATCTGCGTGTGCTAACGCACCAAAATGGGCTGGTAGGGTAGGGTGGAATCGAAAGTGACCTTACCCGATCACTTGAAAATGCATCACGTAGACCAGATATGTGGCCATGGTTCCCATGTCGCACAAGGCGATGGCAGCCAGTAGCACGTTGACTGCAGTGCGCATGGCCGGTCTGGTCAGCACAACGATGTTGACACAGTTGGCCAGAATACCGTAGGTGCAGAGTACGGTGCAGACGTAGCCGTGGTAGGTGCCGTAGCTGGCCTGGAAGGTGCCCAGCCACTGTAGGAAGTCCTGAGTGTGCGAGTCATTGGCAGAGAGCAGGGACTTGAACGTGCACACAGACATGGTGTGTTTGGTTTAAAGGTGAGTTCCTGCTAGGGAGGCCAGCTAAAACATTGGGACCAGCTGCTAGCTGTCAGATTCTGTCTGATAACAGAACAATCAATTTGGACCTCTCAGCTGAAAGTGAGTGGTTACTTGTTTTTCGGTTAGCTTATTTTTATTGCCGCAGCTTCCTATAATTGCTAGGCATTTGTTCAGCAGGTGCTCTACAGTAGTTGGTTCCATATTAAATGCAAGTGAACGCTGCAAGATCACTCGATCTTTTTCTCGGGGTCAGTCAAAGTCAGAGTCAGCACTATTTAAAAATATTTTATAACAGTTTTAGTTTACCATTGCAGCGTAGTTTAGCACAAATTATCCCAACGAATGAGCTGAGTGGATACAAAAAGACAAGTTCCTTGTAAAACAATAAACAATCCTGACAGGTCTGCAGTTGGTCACATAAAATCTTATAAAATACTAATGAACAGCGGAAAATCATTAACGGCTGCATCAGCAAGCGAAAGCGCTTAACTTAACGCTAATTCAAAGCGTTTTGGCGAGAAGTATAGTCAAATGGAAAATGATTAATGGACGCTGGGGAACTCGCTGTTTAGCGCCTTGGCAACTTTAACAAACGCAGAATTTGCCGTTCGCTGACACAACACTTATCGCTAAGTGCTCATTTCTCGGAAGGCCGAAAGTAGGCAAAAACTTCAATTTCCTGTATCAGTTCGCGTCGCGTAGCCGCAGACTTTTCAATATTGAGTTAAGCTACGACTATTCTCTCAGGAAAATGTATATATCACAGTACAGAAACCTGATTTAGCCAGACTTGAGTTTTAGCTTTTAAGGAAGGCATAAAAGGAAGGCATATAATTTAGAATAACTGAGAGAGTAGGCAGTAGCGCTTACTTTGATGGTGTCCTAATATGGGAGATTTGCATCAACACAAAACGACCGACCAACGTTCAATTTTCTCTTAAGATTGACGCGCCCTTTCTAGGCTTTTAGTCAGCGACCGGCACGGCCACGTTGACATTGACAGGAAGCAAAAATATTGGGGCGCTGTTGTGCACCATTAACTTTGCCATATTTGGTCGCTCGATAAACTTTCCCGACCGTATTACGCAATTTGCCTGCGTAGGAACAGAAAAATCCGTTTTGGCCTCCAAAAAAAGCGGCCCCGCCCATCTCGTTTAGGGGCCGAACTTAATTAGATGGTGCTAGTGGAGCCCGAAATATCGAATCAGATACATCATTTAAGCCTATTTTAACGCTTCCCAGTAGTGCGAGCGCAGCCCGACAAAGGCCGACACAGAAAGCCGGCATACTGTAAAAGGTGCCTGATTAGCTCCAGTCTTAATGACAGCTTAGGCACACGCAACTGGCCGAAAGAGTGGTGGAACGCCCACATATTCCATTACCATATAAAATAGCCTGAGCGAATATAATGCATCCCAGATGTCTCTTTTAGACCCACAAAATATGGCAGTAGAATGAAATAATTTGCGCAACTCCCTCGGGCATAGTGAGAGTGCGCACTAGACAAGTTACGCTGCATTCCATACGCCGACCAGCCGTTTTTCCAAATATTCCTTATTTCTAATACTTGACTGAAATGCACCAACCAAGCCATGTTGGGTGTATAGACAAGTAAATACTGGCTTTTCATTTAAAAAAAGGATGGCTGGAGGTCTTATCCTGTGGACGTGTGTGATTTAGCGGGTTTCTCGGCTGCGGGAGAAACCCTGGTTCAAAATAGGGTTGCCCAAGGTGTTTGAGTGAGCTTTTTTGGGTCTGGAAGTGGATTTCATTTTAGCGACCTTTTTGGCATCTCTGTTTTCAATTTGAAATCAAATATCTCAGGAACTAAGCAGTATATTTCAACAATCTTTCAAGAGTTTATTTGCCTCTCATTAAAAGATTCAGTTACGGTTGCTACTGTAAAAAATCTGCTGGGCTTTTGTTTTTTGGGCACACCCTGTATATCTGAGAGGAGAGCACACAATACTTCATTATTAAAAACATTTAGAATGACATTCACAATATTGAGAAGAGTTCACAAACCAGTCAGATTTACAGGAAAAACTGTAGAATTGAGACCAAAACAACTGGTATTATTCTCGGCCCAATCCGGGTACTGTCCAATGTCAAACATGTGCCAGCCCCACGTGTGAATGGACAAGAGTACTTCACCCATACAAATAGTGTTCATGACGAATCCAGCCAAGATCATGTCAGTCACTTTCAATACTCCCGCACTGAAGACAATCGCATTGGGAGGCGTGGCCACAGGCAACATGTATGCAAATGAGGCTGCCTCTGATACTGGCATGGTTAGATAGAGTGGATTGATGCAGCGCTTCTCAGCCAAAGACATCGTAATCGGCAAGATTATATTGCTGGTAGCTGTGTTGCTGGTGAACTCCGTTGTGTAGGTCATCAGAATCAGACTCACCACGCAAAGAGCTACAAGAGAGAGGTTTTCTTTCTGTCACTAATATGGCAAAGAAAGAGACAAAAACCTGTATCGCTGATATGCAATTTGGCCAGCTGTTTACCAATGAGAGCTGAGAGACCAGTGTCTTTTACTGCAGTGCCGACTGCAAATCCTCCTCCAAGCAATAGCACAATGCCCCAAGGTAGACGTTTCTCTACTGCCTCCCAGTTAAGAATGGGAGTGTGTCTAAAATGAGAGACATGCAGCAGTTGACAGAAAAGAATTGCTCGACTTTTGAATGGTGGCTTGTGCAGATCTGGAGAAGATAGCGTGAAAATCAGGCTTGTGTTTAGGCCAGAAAAAGAGCATCAAAACTATCAGCATGACGCAGTTGGCATCAGAGGAGTAGGATATGTCGTTGACTTTGAGGTATCTCTTCCAAACAGGCGAGTGGGTGAACCACATCAAAAGCAGACAAACAAAGAAGAAGATCACGCTGAGCTCTGCAAACGTGATTCTGCCCAACTGATTCAGTTGACCTCTTAGTACGTTCTTCAGTGCTGCACTGGCTTCTGATGGCTTTCCAGAACACCGACACATCTTTATTAACTGCTTGGGACCTAAAAGTCTCTTTATGTATATAGTTTCTTGAACAGTATTCTACTGCACTACTAACCCAGAAAAATCAGTTGCAGCCAGAAAAATGCTGCAATCATGTTGATGATCATTCCAGGACCATTGTACATTATCCAGGTTGCGAAATTGATTGGGTGAGCATCTCCATATTTGGTATCCAGCAGACCAGTCATCACTATATTAGGAGGAGACCCAGTAAGAGTGGCGGTACCTCCCAGACTAGCAGAGTAAGCCACTCCCAACAGCATGCATTTGCATAAACTCTGCTCCCGCTTTGATAGAGTTTTGCGGCTGATAACCACAGGTTCTACAAAATTGGTCTTCTTTCTGTATACTTAAACAAGCTTCTTACCCTTCAGTAAAAGGGTTCACTGAATAGGCCTTGTGGAAACAACTACATGAATATTTCTGCATGAAGCTGCATACCTGTTGTCTGTCGCTCAGTGTAGACTCTTGAAGGTGTGGGTGCCACTCTATTTTGGCTCATCTCTATCCAGTAAGCCTCATTTGAACGGTAGGAACTCTCCAAGGAATCTCGCCGAGTGCGAATCAGCTCACTAAGCAGCGCCAACACAACCGGAACCATCATAGCTGTGGTTGCCGTGTTGCTGATCCACATTGACAGAAATGCGGTCGTTATCATGACCCCTGCAAATTCGTTGGTACTGTATCACTGGACTGTTTTGGGTGCTCTCACCAGCAAGAAGACTAGAAGTTTCTGAGCCAGCGTAGTACAGAATGCTCAAAGCTATTCGACGATGCAAGTTGGTTTCTTCAATTGCCACTGCCATCATCAGACCACCAATGAACAAAAAGCTTATGTCCTGAAAGAATGGAGCAGAACTGATAATTCTTTCTGTGAAGATATGTTCTACAAAGTTCACAGAGAGCAAAAGCGAAAGGTTGCAATCCCTGGTTGCAATGTAGATGTATGATGTTACTATTTACATACACCTTGACATTGTTACCTTCACATAGGCGTTAGCAGTGGCCTTTGCTGGGAGGATGAGCAGATATGGAAAAGCGAATAAAGGAATCAGCGCTGTGGCGGTGAGAGGCAAAACTTCAGTGGTCCAAAATATTGCAATTATCAACACTACATACAGACATCGCACCATCCTATCTGGATCCACTTTTGGATCATCCGGATGTAGCTCCAGCAACAGTGGAATAGGCAGAAGAAGAATTGGAACCAGAAAAATTACAAAAATCCTCCAATAAGCCAAAATTCGTCTTATTTGACTCATCTTGTTTTGAGGCTATCGAGTCAGAGTCACCAGATGACCGAATGAAAACATCGTATTTGTGCCTTTTGGACACCTATATTGGCAGCCTACGACTTGACGTGAAAACCAGTTTCCTGTTAGTAGTTACTGGCAGTTGAATTTAAAACGGACAATACTATGGCGGGCAGCCACGTATGTAGTCAAATATTTGGCTACAAGCTTTTCAGATTTCCACTTTGACGCCTAGGAGCGCAGGGTTCGTTCCGTTGCATTGCCTGGCAACTGATTACGGGCAAAATTTTGTTATAGCCAGTCGGGGTGATTAAAGAAAATTCTAATCTCAAAAAGGAAATTAACTCGCGTGACTGCAATTATTTGAGTCCAGCGATTCAGACACTTCGTAAACAATGATAATTGATTTATCGATCATGGAAGTGGGCACGTTTACTTTCTTCCGATTCAGTTTGTTGAGCTTCACGGATAGCATTCCTGAACTCCTCATTGTCGTAAACAGACTCATTGTAAGTGCTAAATCCCGCCCAACTATACAGATCATTTTCTATCGATTCTCTTCGACTTTCCTGAGCTGCGGATTGGCCTCTTTCTTCGTCGTCTACCAGTGCCCTCAGTTCAGGTTCTTCATCGCACGGAATATCTGACTGATTAGCCGATGCATTCTCCGGGCTGATTACAGGATCCTTGTTAGCACCTGGTGACTTTTTATCCTGAGAAAGCGTTGGGTCCGAAAGCTCAGTTTCGGATTTGCGAACCACCGCGCCGCACATTCCTACTACGTTGATTGAATAACTACGAATAATAGACGTCAATCCTAGCTGGTTGCCATGGAAACGCCGTAGCGATATTGCACTTTTTACAGCGCAATCAGAACCCCTTTGTTTGTTTGTTTGGTTTGTTTAAGTTTCACTGTCCTATCGGACAGCTCAGGACACCCCGCGCTTCTAGAGTCTTTCAATGGAGTGCGCTGGGGCCTGTTTCACCAAATTACAAATGGTTACAAATCGTCTCAAATACAAATTTACACACAAGTTAGAGACCTGGATGGGGCGGATTGCCCAACACCCTGAAGAATCCGGCCCGTACATGTCTGTAACTTGCGTTTGTATTTGTATTTGAGACCATTTGTAACCGTTTGTAAATTGGTGAAACAGGCCCCTCCTGCCTACAAACAACCCTCCCCGTTCGGTTTTCATTTATCTAGTAGGTAGCCATCACTGGCTTTCGGTGGCCTGGGTTGGGCTTTATGTCGAGTTGATTACTTCCAATCGCTTTGACCGGTTTCGAACCCACAAACAACCGCATCTGCCGGAGTCGTCGTGACGCACAGGAAAGCGTAACCCATGGCCAAGACGCGACCAAGCCTTTATATTCAGTTAATCAATAAGTCGGTTGTACTGTACATAGTTTCAGCATAATTTTTGACAGCAACAACAATAGAGATTTGTTTGCACATACGTACTAAACAGAAAGATATAAAAAGGCAATTCGGGACTGGAGTCAGAATCTTTTCCGTCCTCTTAGTAAACGTCTGTATCTCAATACTGCGAGCCGTCGTGCTGCTGAGCGAAGCAAGAAAGATCCGATAGGCTCGCGTTTGCACACGTACGGCTTTATATGATCACATTTGGTGTCACTCCAACGTTGAAGCTGAAGAAATTAGACACAATCAGATGTTCCGTTAATATGTACGTAGTTTATAACCATAACCATAAAAGGCCAACCGCCTTCAGGAGAGGGGGTTGGGGTCTGAGCCCAAATTCCGGGTAGGAGGTAGGGTACTGAAAATGGCTGAAAAATCGCAAAAAATTGCAATTTTCGGCTAGAATAATAAAAAAGCTGTTTTGGGTTCAATCTCAAATACAGCTAAAAAGTGCTGTTTATACAGTCAGGCACTTAACGCCGTTTATGGTACCGACACCATATAAGGTACCGAGGGTAGTGGTACCATATATGGTACCGGCACCATAAACGGCGTTAAGTGCCTGACTGTTATAGGCAATTTTACTGCCTAAAAGTCTAACTGGCAAAAACTTGCTGAAAAAATCGTCTCAGGGAGCGTGCCGAACGGGGTTTTTTCCAATATTGGGTGGGGCCAGACCTCCATACCCGCGGTACCTGCATGTACTGTATGCTACTAAAATCAAACAAACGAAGAGTGTGCATTAGAAGTATTTGGTAGACATCATAGATTTAGACATAATCAAAATCCGTCAGTGATAAAATACATCTTTCAGAAGAAAATATGTAAATTTTTCTGCACCTTCATTTATGGCAGAGCGTTTGTTTAAGAATAAAAATTAACTGTTTAAAGGTGGCCATACGATGTGGATTTACCGGTTCAAATTCAGACATGACACACAGCTCTCCTCTACTACGGTCCGGTTGTCCGAATTTCCAGTTGTCGTAATCGAGAGAGGTTCCGTCCACCCAGCCGAAACTATTCTTACCACGATTGTCCATCAATCCCAACCAAACACCATTGAGCGTCCTCATTCTGTCTGAGCTCTGATCTGAATGCAAATTCTCTTCTTGACATTGTCACGATCTGACGTTTCGCCTACCTGCAGAACTGGCAGAAAGAGTAGTCAGAATTGCGTCTCGGCTGCAGATCTGAGCCAGCAGCGCGTCGCGCAGTCTTGAATCGAGACGCGTGAAGTCACGCACTTTGTAGACTCTGTCTGGGTCCCCAGCGATTTTCAGCAACTGTTCATCGAACACTGCGTCCGTCACTCCGATGGCGTAGGTGATTGTACCCTCAAAGCAACTCTGTTGATACCAAAATTTACGCCAACCAAACCCAGGGTTTATACCCTGTTTCTCAACTGCTCTGCTGGTGGCCCTGGGTTGTCCTGTGACAGACCATCGGTCAGTACCAACACAACGTTTTGGACACTGGGACGGTCACCCTGAGGAACCAATAGCTCGTTGTCCACTACATGGTGCAATGCCTTGCCTATTAGCGTTCTTCCATTGCGCCATTTCAATGATTGAATCGCTGCTGCAACAGACTTGCACTGTACATCAGAAAAAAATCCAGTCCTGCCTACCCTGCAGTTGGGCTTTGGTCTGGTAGGATTTGAGATGGAACTCTGTGGCAGGCGTTTCAGTGAACTGAACCACTCCCACCTGTGACTTTTGCGGGCCGATTTTCAACTCCTGTACGATCGAGTTGAGGAACTTTCTTATGTTTTCAAAGTCTATCGGTCCGATACTCCCACTACCGTCCACCACGAACACTAGATCCACCAGCGTTTCGCAGGCTAAATGTAAATGTTTTGGCTATGGCACACATAGGTCATCCGCCGAAGGGGATGGAGTTGGGTCTGGGGCCGGCCGGGGAGTCTGAGCTCAAATTCTGCGGAACGGGTTGGATACTAAAAACCACAGAATTTGCAAAAAAACGGAATTTTCGTCAAAAATCTGTGATTTCAGCTATTTATGTATAGCAATTTTAGCGTCGGCAATTCTAAAAAAGTGCACAAATTTATTGAGAAAAATTACTTTCCAGAAAAATCCGAGGGGGGGGTCGAAAAAATCGTCTCAGGGGAAGGGGTTTCCAGATCAGAGGGGGTTCTGCTGGCCCAAGTTGGGTGGTGGGCAGACCCCCAGGCCCCTGTTACATGTATGAGATATGCTACGCAAGAAATGCAACAATAAATGCAAGAAAAAAATAAAAAGCAATAAAAACGCACTAAAACAAAAACAGTGTAGCAATCAGTTGACTGTGATGCAAAACCAAAACTATTTTACAGTCAAAGATTTCCCTCCCAGCATAAAATGTAGGACCTGTATCATGTGAATGGCATCGGCTGAACTTCGAATAATAGTACTGTATGTATAGTGGCATGGTACGTACCTACCAGTACCCTGTGAGATGCCACGAAATTCCTGCATTATCAACAAATTTTAGCACAAAGGAAATGCCTAGTTGAAGAAATACACAATGTTCTTTTGCAATGTGCAGTACCTCCACTGGAATCCTCGCACGGTTCCACTCTTTTGTAATAATCCGCCTCATCGTCAGATGTGAACAAAGTGGGATTTGATTCTTTGGTGGCTTCGTTCAAGATGCAAACTCTATCCTCTCTGTAGTACATGATGGACTTGCAGTTCAATGCAAATTTTTGCTGCGCCGCTGTGCACTCCTCCTTGCACTGTTCAACCGATAAATTGTTGATGACTTCGTCAGCAAATCCAACCAGAATTGAATTGGCGAACTTTTGGAAGCAGTTCTCTGTGGGCGGCTCGGGAGTTGTAGGAACTAAAAGCACGAAAGACAAAAACAATCGCGAACTCCTGAAATACCCTGACCATCGCAGTTGTTATCGAAGTAGTCAACTGTTTCTCCGAACGTTTCTCTAGTGAATAGTCCGGGTTGAGTTTTCCTGTCTTCGTTGTTCAGAATGCACTCTTCCGTGTCAGTGTAGTACATGGTTGACTTACAGAGAAAACCGTATGTTTCCTGAGCATTCAGACACTCTGAATTACATTGGTCGACCGTTTTTGTGTTCAGGGCCGCTTCGGCAAATCCCACCAGAGCGGCGTTGGGCATTTTGTCAAAACAGCTCAGGTCTGGAGCTTGTGCTGAAAAGTTGGACACCGTTTTCTAATTAGTCCAACATGCCAGCTTATTTTAATTACTTTCTAACATGAAAGGTTTTTTCTCATTACTCTAATTATCCTATAAAATAAAGTGCACAATCGATTTTGTGTCACGCTCACCAAAGCGAAAAAGCTTATTTGATAGACAACACCAACACAGGATAAAGCTAACTCTGCATTTTGCAGAAATTAGTTATAAAATGCTCAGCTTATGTTGCAAGAGAGACCGCTTTTTGCACGATGCCGTAAATAGACATCAGTGTTTGCGGGTTTATGTCGCTTCGAGCGGTAAGTATCAATTTCTCAGGCCCAGAGAGGGGTAGCAATTTATACACGTCTGCCCATAAAAGCAAATGTTTACACTGGCTCATTAGACGGCGGATAAGGCTCGCTTACTAATAAGCTGGGCAGCGAGATCGAAAAACCGAGCTTAATTTTAATCGCCGGGCGCTTGGCTACTCAACTGACGCCGGGTTTATGCATTCACTCACAATTAACCACTACCATAAATTAACGTCACGCGCACTGCACTAATTTACATCCTAATTGAGTGGCAACGGCCTTACTCACTGACCGAAAACTGCTTGAAGCACATCGTTGCCCGGCAGAGAAACTCCGTTCTTCTGAATCAGCGAATACAGAAATCGATTTTCCTGCTCCGAATGTATCGAGGCCAGGTCCGATCCCATTGCTTGACAGGAGTGTCTTGCTCTGGACCAACTTTGGGCCACAGTCTCGTACTTCCAACACTTATCGCTCACATACAACCAACCGCGCGGACACACTCTTTGCGCCAGCGTCAAAAATTTGCATAGCACTAGTAGCAGAGCCCAGAAAATCAGCGGAAAACGCATGACTGTTGGAGGCATAGGCGGCAGATGTGGCCCTAAGTCAGGCGTTGTAATTGTAATACTTGTTAGACACTTTCTTTTGTCAAATTTCCAGTGCCAAATGTCGCGTCAGTCAGGCCATTAGGACGTCCCTAACCTGAATGCGAACTCGTAATTGCCTCATGGATTGAGTGCTGCGTTAGTGTCAGCCTCGCTGCTTATGATATTTCGCGCTTCAAAAACTAAGCTCAATCGCAATTGGCAACTGAACTAACGCTACCGTACAATCTGCGACCTGAGCTGAGCTCTGTCAAGACAAAATTATTATTATTTTACGAAAACGGCAAATCATAAACAAAATATGACATGGATCTTGTAGGCTTTCTGCAGATAGAATTTTTACAAAGATCCAACAGCCAATATTGTAATTCTCTAATCATAGCTGACGCTGCAAATCAAAATGACACCAAGGAGATTGGAGAGAAGAATGCAGTGGGCCAATAAAGAACTCTGTGCAGATCTATCTACGTCACTGTTGACTCATTGTCCACCACAGCACCAGCGAGCAGCAGTTGATCACAGTAAAGAGGAGGGGCCAGTTGGTGGCGGCGACGTTGCAGAAATCCTTCGTGTAGCAGATACAGAAGTGGCCGTCCGAGAGAGTTCTCTTGCAACCCTCAGGCTCGTTCACTCCAGGAGGCAGACAGGTCAACACCACACTGGTGTACTCGCGATTTTCGAAGCGGGTTGTGCGTACGCAGCCGAGACCTTCGCACTGACCGCAGTTTTCCAGACTCTCGCCACAATCGCCGTCGTGACATTTCAATAACAGTCCTGAAAATCACGACGTTTCGGTCCAGCTAATATTATTTCCGCACAGACAGTGCCGGTACTGGCTGTGGTGAAATGCAATTACGATACCTTTATAAATTTGTAACAAAAGCACTGTCATGTTAAGAAGCCACGTCGCTCGCATGGGAATGCTTCAGGGTTGAGGCAACAAAATCAAATCAGATCGCATAATTCGACGCCGGGTCGACCAGCTCTGAAACCAGGCAGATACATAGCAGGTCTACATACGCGAGAAGACTCCTCCGTGTTGTCATTATTCACGCCGCCTCACCAATAGCACAACAGGCCGCCTAAAAGCCTAAATGGCTGGCTGCACAACTGAGAATCATTAATGACATTTGATATGCCTGGATAGAAGTTTTGGTGATAATCCTATCGTCCAATTTTTGCATTGATGCTGCATAACTGTTTCTTATTTCTAGACTAGGAAAACAGAATTAAAGCTAAAATACAATGTACGATAAATAAGTACGTACAATGTAGTCTGTACTGTCATAAAGAATCGATTTTACGGATATAGGGATATCTTTCACTGCGAATTTTAGTAAACACAGTATCAGAAATCAGCTCCTAGTGTCAAAAAATTAAAAGGCACTGGAATATCGCAAAGACATTGAAAAATCTTCTGAAATTTTAGGAAAAATAATGACGTATACAGTAATTTCCGATCCGATGCGACCAAGATACAATTATGAGTTCTCCAAGGAAAACAGAAGAAAGTAGGTAGCGTGCAGCAGAGAGGAAATAAAAAAAGTCCATGTGAGCCGAGCAGGAGATGGGCAGAAGGAAGCATCTGGGACGGACACACAGGGGGCACGAACCGACAGACATACAGCGCGTTATGACATTAACACAAGATACTAGAGCATTTATGAATAAAGTGAATTAGCCGATGCCACACGCACCTGCTTAGAGACAGCGCGATGGGTGTGTCAACCAGCCAGCGCAAACAACAACCCCCCGTTCCAATTAATCATTCATAAGCGTTGCCAGTCTAAACGCAAATCTAATTAAAACACACCCTAATTTTCACACCCAACCGCCTTCTACATAATTGCACGTCTGCTCTGGCAACGCATACAACAGACTAGTCTAGTCTAGCCTATTAGGAACTGAGGTGAAAAAAGTTTATAAAACTGATACAATGTACACCTCCTACGTGAGCAATTTATTATGTCTTCCTGGTCAGTGTAACTGAACAAATGTTTGAAATGAAAAAATATAGTGCAGCCAATTTTGCTGCAGCAAGACAAACAGGCAACATCGTGGTTCCATTTCTAAACGTTTAAAACTAGGTATTAGAACAGATTACACATACACAGGAACCTTCAGCGATTCAGAAAAAAAGAAGTTGGAAATGTAAGATGAAAACTGGAAGAAACTGTAAATAAAAATTAACCTGAGCACAGAGTCTAAAACTACACAGAAGCCTAAAAAATATCTAAGGCAAGCAGAAGGATTTAGAAAGCTGAAATCTCTGAGCACAAAGAAAGATTTGGAAGAGCAAAAAGTCTCACAGCTTTCCAAACACAAATTGAACAAAGTATCATGAGCGAAAATTGCGACAGCCAGAGCAGGCGCCAAGATTCCGTGCTGCAGGCAATTTGCACCTGTTCAGGTGAGGACCGCACGCGCCGATTAATTTTTCATAGAAAATTGAAATGCTCGCTCCGATTGGCTCGACGCAGCAGCAGACCGACCGACCCAACGCACACATAACAGGTTCGACGCGATCAAAATATTGAAAAGCCGCTGCCACGAGGAGACACCGGGGATGCCGGCCGTCTTGAGACAATCACTCATCAGAAATCGGCGGCTGTCTAAAAACTAGCCGCTCTCTCGCTCTCTGCCGGCACCCAATTAGAAACTATTCTCTTACCACGCTATTTCAATCGGCACTGCAACAAAAACAAACTCACCAATTCACACACTCGGATGGTTTTGGTGCCCTAAAGGCGTTCATACGAAGGATGTCGGTATGTTTAAAGTATGAACCGACACGCCGCAGCCGATAAAACTCAACAAAACAATAAATTGAAGAACTTTTTTGCGACCGCCCTTTTTGGTGAATATTCAGTGGGTATGAATGTAGTACAAAACAACTAGAATAATAATCAGGATAGTTTATGCCGTTCTTTCCGTCGCCGACATTTTAACAACACTGAACCAATGTCGGCCAGCGACATTTTTCGACATTAACCGTTTGCAGGAAAAGTTTTGAGCTAGTACGAACCTAGAAAGTCTTCCTATAGCGGCCAAACTTGCTTATCGCATTCTAGTTACGCACAGAGAATGGTGGCTGCGGTAGTGGGAAACCTGCAAAAGCAGCCATAGCAAGTAGGGTCGGAGGCAATAATGTTCCAATTAAAAGCGGAGTAGTAGAGTCATCTAACGGAGGCTCATTCGGCCCGTAAAGGCAGATAAAAAAGCAGTAGAAAATAAGCTGGGGTCGCACGCTTACCAATCGAGCCGATGCGGCAAAAGCAATTTGGCCCGAGGTCGTAAAACCGACACGGTTCACTGACTGTCGGCCAGATAGGGATTAACTCTATTGCAATCGATACTGGCGCCGATTCGAATTTTCTACCTTCAAAATTCGTAGTAATAATAAATCCACCCGTTTTGCTTGTCAATTGAGTATTATAGTGGGACATAGTGCAATCAATGAGCGTACTGCCTAGCTACACGCGCCAAGTAAACACAATACAGCAGTCAGAATTGCTTACCTGATGACAAACCGATGTGTTGGGAGTCCATAAATTTGTAATTATCCTATATAGATTGTAGTGCACCTGCTCTGTGCCTGTTAACCTATAGTGTTGTCTATTTCTCACTGTGCACTGACAGCTTAAGAGCGGCCGCGTCCGGGAGCCGCAATAATGATGTAATTTATAACGCCCAGACAAGTGCAATTGAATTATTGGATGCTTGCACGGAGCACAAACCATATTCACACTTTGTCATACTTTCTCAAAAAGGTTTGCTTCAGAGCAAAATTTCTACAAACCGATAAAGTGATGAAGTATTTTGCCGTAGAAGCGGGATACGAATACGAAGGTGCAAAATTTTTAGAAATCGTTTTAGGAAGTTTGGAAAAGTGATTTTTAATTTTAACTTTATATATTTCTGAATCGATTTTTTATTTTTTGCATCAGTTTGAAGATACATTGCATTGTACGCACGGGTACAGGTTTTGTTTGAGAAAGAGCAAAAAGTGTGGAAAAGGCTTCGCCAACGCGGTCAGAAAACAGATTGTTTTCTGCTCTGTACATAGATTTGAGAAGACCGTTGCACATCGCATTTTGCGGAATCACTTCGACTGTGTTAGGAACTCTCTCAATTTTACACGCCAATTACAGAATGACAAGATGGCCACAAGCGATAGGCGTTTTTCTGCGTGTTAAACACGCATTTTCGTGTCTGATGGCGCCGAGATTCGCACCAGAACGGCCGTTTTTCTCATCAGATCTGCCTATAAAAGAGGCGATGTGTACCTCTGATCATCCCACCTCCCAGTCTTCAAGATGTTCGGTTACTTGTGTGTCTTTGCCTGCGTTCTTGCCGTCGGCTGGGCCATTCCAATCGAGAATGGAGTGGCTGGAGAACCGGAGTTTGCCTGTGGCTCTCAGGGTATCACCATTATTTTCAACACTGAAAACGCTTTTGAAGGCAAAGTGTAAGTTTGTTTCGTATTCTCAGCAAAGAACCCAAAAGATTGGTTTTCAGCTACGTGAAGAACAAGTTCGCCGAAGATGGATGCAGTATTCAGGGTACTGGTGACCGCAAGATTACCTTTGAGCTGGGCTTCGACCAATGTGGGGTCAAAAGAGAGAGGTCGCTGAACCCTGTGGGCTTGTTTGTGGGCGCCACTGTGGTGCTGAGCTTCCACAAAACCTTTCTGACCAAAATCGACCGCGCTTTCAACATCAAGTGCTTCTATATGGAGGCAGACAAGACTGTCAGTCAGGATCTTGAAGTCAGGTGTGTGAGTTTCTTATGTAAACAATTATTCAGTGAGATCCATTGGCTAAGTTCAGCATGCTCACAACTGAGGTAGCCAGCATTGGTGTGCCTATGCCAGTGTGCCGATACGAAATTCTGGACGGTTCAGCCTCAGGCGAGCCTGTGGAGTTCACAGTGATTGGTCAGCAGGTTTACCACAAATGGACATGTGACACTGACACTGGTCGGTTCGATCTTCATCTATATTTATCACAACCCTTGCAGTATTTTTCAGAGAACACCTTCTGCATGCTGGTTTACGACTGCAAAGTGGATGATGGCACTGGAGATGTGATTCAGTTGCTGGACCAAGATGGCTGCGCACTGGACAAACACCTCTTGGCCAATCTCGAATACACGGCCGATTTGATGGCAGGTCAAGAGGCCCACGCCTTCAAATACGCAGACCGACCCAACCTCTACTTCAACTGCCAGATCAAAGTGACTGTCAAGGAGCCTGGAGTGGCTGAATGTCCTCGTCCTACTTGCTCTGAACCAGCACGGAAGAAAAGATCAACTTACAATACGGTCTGGTTCGATTTGTACATTTTCACAATACGTATGTAACTGGAGTAGATTTTCTTTTTAGGATGTAGCCCCTCATGTGTGGGATGTGAGTGTCAACAGTTTCTCAGTGGCCGACATTGATCTGAAAGAGGAAGACATTCCCACCAATTTGCTGCATCCTGCTCGTAGAGCACGCCCACAGCAATCTGAGCCAATCAGAAACCAGGGATACTGCGTCAGCCAATCAGAGCTGCTGGGCGCTGCTTTGTTGTTGGGCGTTCTGTTGGCTGCGACCACCACCGCTATCGGAATTGTGCTTTACGTGCGAAAAGACAAACAGCTCCCCGCATAATTTATTTGATAATTTAGGTATATTTATTTGTATTTATTTATATTTATATTTTTATTTTAATGCCCTTAGATTGCTATTTGCTTGATGCTCGTATTATAGACCTTAAATAAACGCATCGAATTGAAAGTAAACTGACAGGTGATACGACACCACACCAACATTAGGAAGGAAATGTTCTAGGTACACATGAACTGTTGTTTGAACATGAAGCACGGCAAACAGTTTTTCAGTCAAAATGCCTGACGGATAGCAAGTCGTTTCCCAAATAAGCTGCTCCAGGCCGCACTAACAACACTTTTATGACCTATTTTCTGACGCAAACTGATAAGGCCACTGAGCAAAGGTCCTCTGCTTGTGCCGGCTCTTAGAAAAGTCACGCGCCCAACCGGCCCAGACACAGTCATGAATCGCTCTCGGGCCTTCACTGTAGAGTCCTCTGTCACCTACAAAATCAGTTTCAACGTACACCCTCCAGTGCAGTGCTGGAAATGCGGACGTCCCCACTTCGATAAGCCGTTCTGTGATTTGAATGCTGATTCTACTCAAGTTATCTACAATTCTCTGGAACCGTCTGTAGCAGATGAGGTGAAAGAAGTAAGCTTTGAGGCTGTTCGCACCAGAGACCAAGCGCATCAGATCGCAAACGACATCTCTGACCACTTTGAAGCGCACTATGGAGGTTATTGGCAGTGCTTTGTCACCACCGATGGTGGTTCCGGCATTTCCGTGAAACCGTTATGCTTCATGAGCCTAAAAATTGGACAGGTAAGGGAGCGTCGGTAATTGTTCTGTTCCGCCGGCCAACGGCAAGCGGCCAACAAGTGATGGCCGGAGCTGTCAAGGATGTAATTTGACCGTTGACGCCCTCTGAATAGCAGCTCCCTGCCTTTAGCCGTTAGATTGCGTAATTACCAACAGACCGATTAAGAGAGGGGCCGGCGACCAGCAGATGCCTATTCTCTTCCGCCTGCTGCTTGTCACCTATCTAATTACAGTCGGCCGGCCAGCGGCCATCTCGCGATGGCCGGGCGAGGGTTGGCCGGCGAAACAGACATTTACCGACGCTCCCTAAAGCCCATGTGCGCATAGCTTGTAATCTCTGAACGCCACTTTGTCTTTGTTCACCTGGTCGGGCATCACAATTTGAACTAGGTTTTATTATCTCGAGGCGAGAAATAAGGCAACCGCAAGCTACGTATAAACTACGCCGCCGATCTTACGCAGCGCTCAACAAAGACAAAAAGAAACATCTTATATCGGATTCAATCAGAGGAATTGAGCTGGTTGAGGAACGAATTATTGCATTCGCATAATGCACTCAGTCGAAAAAGTAGTTTTGTACTTGGAAGGAGCTAAGCTAGCTAACAACTCTTTTTTATTATTTTTAATCGTTCCTTCACTTCGATCGGCGGCAGCAGTGCGGAGCAGGAGAGAGAAAAGAGTGGTTAGGTAATAAGAGCAGCTAAGCTTCATTGGATTCCTAAGGTAATGCGTCGCCTTTCTAAAATACGCATTCTTCTTGTTCTTTTGCATTTTTTATGCTCACTATCTTCGTCGTTTATTTTGTACTCCGAAAAAACAAGGAAAAGGCGGAAAGTAACGCGGCTATTCTTAATTTCACGAAAACCGGTCCTGAACGTGTTTTATACGGTAGCTCATTTTCTGTTAATTTGAAATGGATTTGGATTCAAACGACGCTCTTATCAGAGATTACAAGCGTAAATAGAATATGCTTTACTAAACTAACAAGATTGTCACAAAGACTAAAAATACGTAGTATTCTAGGTGTGCATCGTTCTATTCAAAGCACTGTCCGACGAACTGTGTTGGAAGTGTTCTAACCACATGTGCGATGGTCAATCGTGTTTATTGGGTACTCCAAAAATAGTGCGCTGTGACATGGAGGAAAGTATGAAATGCGAGGCAATCCGTTGTGCAGTGGAAACCATTTCAAGTTGTACTGAGCCATCGGAGATCGCCACCAAAGTCAGCAACCATTTTCATGAGCAATTCGGCGGAAATTGGCTGTGTTTTGTCTGCGGTTCCGGCATGAAGGGTTCTACCGTAATTCCAAAAGCCGGTCACGAAATAGCGCTCACACTCTCCAATGTCACACTTTGCCTGTTCAAGGCCGCTACCGAGCGCTCTTGCTGGAAATGCGGCTCGTCCATGTGCAAAGAAAAGTGTCTCAATCTAGACAAACTACCTCCGTTCAAAATCGTAGACACCAACATGGGTACGAAAATGCTGCAGCAGTCCCAGAAATGCGCCATGGAAGCGCTGCGAACCTGCGACACAGAGATAGACGTACTCAACCACATCGCTCGTCAGTTTGAGAGCAAATTTGGCGGTCGCTGGCAAATTCAGATCAGCGAGAGCGGAGTTGCCTTGCGTCATGCCTCGGTCTACCACGCGCTGCTCAAAGGACCTATGACTGAGATTCTGATATTCAAGTCGATACAAGACAAACTGCCTTGCTGGAAATGCTCCGGAGTGCTGTGCGAAGGCACCTCGTGTAGGCTGTCACCCCCGGAGTTGGTCATGTCCCATATGAGTAAGAAGATGGAGACAGAAGCAATCAAGAGCGCCTACGACGCTATAAACGGCTCGGACAGGCCGGAGGGAGTGTGTGACTGGATCAGGACCTACTTTGAGCTGAAATTCGACGGCAAATGGCAGTGTGTGGTGATTTCGAACACGCAGCACAGTAGCTGGGCAGTCAGTTTTCGGTTCAAAGATCACTGCTATATTGACTTCAAGGTCGGCGCTATGAGAGTTGTGCTATTTAGGGCTTTGGAGGAAACGGCCGTCAAAAAGCGGTCACGGTTTGGATCGCCGTTTTGAGATTGTTTTCGGGTCTGTTTATGACAAATCGGGTACGAATTTTTTAGTATGTTATTGATTCGTTTAAATAAAATTGATTCGCATGCAGATAGAAATTAAAATACACCATCACCTGTTGTAGTGCTGCTAAAACTGATTATTATTTCCATCGCATGGTTAGCTTTCAATTTTCCAGCGGATTCTCTTAATTAAACTGGGAGTTGAATCCAAAGGTCCATTAGCTGCTGACGTGTAGAACAGTGGTGTACGTTCAGAAACGCGTCAACGCTCCATGCCCGAGTTCCGCGAAGATAACTGGTGGCAGCGCGAATTTTACTGGCTTCATCGTAACAAATTCTACTCTATAACTCCATTCTCTGGCTTGGTTTTCATAAACGCCGCTCGAAATAAATGGGAGGTTGTACTTTGGTATTGTGTAGTGGTGGTGTTTGGCTTCGTCACATGCAAGAACGTGATCAGTTTGACGGAGCAGTTGAGAGAACGCCGGACCATCACCAAAATGTCCATCTCAAAGGCCAACGGCTCTTACTACTTCCCCAACTCGACGCTCTGCATCAATGCCAAACTGCCCGATTTCAGTCCGTATTTTTACGAGAGGTGGAATGCCTATTTCGATGACGACATAAACACTTCGGCGTTCAAATACGTGGACGTAGAGAAGGAACTGAATGCAGCTCTCAGAAAACTACCTACAAAATCGATTTTTCTAGAAGGTCACTGGGACTACATTCTTATGTCTCTGGCCTACCGATATTTCTATTTCATGTTTGCCAGCGAAGTAAAACCCTTTATAAACTACAAAAAGTACAAGCCCAGCGACGACGACTACGACTTCGCACCGGAGCCGTTCTGGGGCAACCCGCCGGCCGGTAACTGCACTCGCAAATTCGTGCGATACGCGCGAAACCTCAACGTCACTGATCAGCAGCTGGCCGCGAAGTTTAAGGAGCAGGTGTGGCGCTGGTTCCGCGGCTCTATTTTCTATTTGGCCAATTCTGGAGAGTTTTTCGTCTCCCCCATTCCGCACAGAATCTCGTGGATGGACGAAACTCGAATCTGCTTCGATTTCAACTTCAACGACATCGCCTCCAGCGTCCAGGTGAGTTTGGACCACATTGGTACAGGTGCCGATGGCCGATTTTTTAGGTCAGCATCAACATGGGTTATCCGGCACAGGCAATGAAGCATTTCGTGGGAAAAGATAATTATGTGCTGCTGGAAGATTACTTTATTCGGCAGACTAGCTTGTCCCTTTTTCCGAGTAAAGACGTTCCGCCTGTCATCGCTGCGCTGCGGAATGGTTTTCCTGAATTACACGCTCCTTACCGACAGGACAAGGAAGTTACCCTTAGAGTATCTGCTTCCTACCACACAATCGGAAGGTACAATTCCACACATGTAGTTATAAGTTTCGGGTGGTTTAGCCCCCAGGCCCGATTTTAGGGGAACCCTCAGCCGGATTCTGGGAAGTTTCTGGAACCCTGAAACCCTATTTTGGATTGAAAAGTAGGATAGGCGCCCAAATACAAACTGGCGACCAAGATAGGGTTTCAACGCTGTTTTAAACCCCAAATTAGGTTTTCAGAAGAGCTAAACAGGGTTTCTAGACTTTATAAACCCTATTCAGGGTTTCAAAAGCCCTAATTTGGGTTTCTAAAACCGTACGTACGCTTTCTGAGACCATAAATAGGGTTCCAGAATCCGCATTTGGGTTTCTGAAACCATAATTAGGATTTATAAGGCCCTAAATATGGTTTCGGAACCTTAATTTTAGTTTCTGAAGCCCTAATTTAATTGGGGTTCCTGAGGTGCTAATAGGGTTCCGGGACCCTAACTTGGGTTTCTGAAGCTCTGAATACATGTAGGGTTCTGAAGAAACCCTAATTTGTATTCCTGAAATCCTTAATTAGGGTTGCAGAGAGAGAGGCCCTAAACACGGTTCCGGAACGGTAATTATGTAAGGTTTCAACATCTCTAAATACTGTGAAGTTCCAAAATGCATTTTAGCTTTATTTTTATCGGATAAAATATGGTTTTTGTACATTTTAAAGCAAAAATCCGGTTTTTTGCAAGTTTTGTGTGTCTCTCTGTCTGACTGTAGTATTACAGTGGAGCGTTGATATGGTTCCAGCTGTTCCCAAGAGCACACACTCTACGAATGCCAAGGAAACTGTCGCGAGAAGCTGATCCGGCGACTTTGCAACTGTTCCTCGTTCACTCACACGCGCTCCAAGACCGACCCCAACATTTGCACCATGGAACGCTACCTGCAGTGTCTTCGGTTCGACGAATCGATGGAACAGTCCTGCATGGAGCAATGTCTACCTCACTGCGACAAACTGTCCTACAAGGTAGAGGAGAAACTGCTGCACGTGACCGAGACTGAGGACTGGATGACCCTCAGAATCAGCGGCCATCTCACTGAATACCCGGTCTTCACAGAAGAGTATGCTCAGACCTGGGAAAACTACATCGGTCAGCTGGGTGGCATTGTGGACTTTTGGCTCGGTAAGT